>WAAD01038328.1:1658-12769 GCA_013389945.1 Fregata magnificens | reverse complement strand
ACGTTCCAAAGAAAGCAACAAGTTTATCTGAGCATATGAAGGGGACACTTCTGTACATGGCTGAAACTGCATGTACCCCCATTGCTCTCTCTTGTCTTTTCCAGCCATCTATTACTTTACTTTTTCAAACACACATTAAGTCAAATATCCTATTAGTCAAAATCCTCCAGAATTCAGTCACTTTTTCAGTATCTAGACAAGGCCTAGTTTTAACTGCTCAACAAGAAGCACTGTCAGTGCAGCACCCATTGTGTATAACTCTTAGCACTGTATTCCTGCTCGCTCTCCCTTCCCTTCCCTCTCCCAAGTCATGCAGGGATGCTACTAAACTGCAGATCTCCTGCGATGCACTATGAGGAACATGAAGCCTGCAACCTCAAAGTCTCCTGAGTCAGGATTCCACTCCACCAGAATTTAGCTTCAGTAGGGGTCCCTTTGGGCTAATGCATTACTATCCAGAGGTCTAAAAACCTTCCCCGAGGGCTTACAGGAATGCAGAAAAGAAGGGAGACAGGAAATGGGGCTGGTAGGAGGCCTTGGGGAATGGAGGAAGAGGTGACCAGAATAAGAAGGGTTAAAGAAAACTCCCAGCCCCTCCTGTCAAGACCCTGACTCTGAAGAGACATTTTCAGTATGACCCTCCCATGTCAATTACCAAAAGCAATGGGGAAGAAATAAATAAATAATTTCATAGCCAGATAAATTACTCATGTATGTATTTTATATGTATGTAATGTTATACATATAGCTGGGATTTAAACTGCTATTTAGATAAAGTAAAAACCAAAATACAGCCTCATCAGTAATTTTTGGAAGAAGCCAGTTTAAGACAGAGTAAGACATTGATTTTCTTTTTATCCAAGCACAGCAACATATTTGCACACTGAGTGCTCTTCATATATTAAGAAATGCTGACTGCAATAAGCTACTATTCATTAAGAAGTCTTCTGTGCACAGGAAACTCACAATATGTTATTTAGAAAAATAATTCCCTTTCTTCTTTTTAGTTTTTAAAGCTAGACATTGATAAGTACTACTTCCTGAGATAAATGGCCTTTAAGTTAGATGACACAAAGAAGAACACAGAAGAAAAGTTCTATTTCTTTACAAAGGCAATGCACAACCATAAGACCCCTGGCACCTATACAACGAATCCTGTTCTTGGAAGGGTTACATTCATGTAATAATTCTGTCCTGCTAAAAACTGGGTTGTCCCTAACCAGGGCTATTTAGCACACAGACTTCAACATAATGAAGGCTGTAACTTTATAGGGAGTTGGAGCAGTCTGCAGTACCGTGAGCAGTGCATTCCTGAAGCTCTCCTATACCAGTGTAATGTCAACAGAAAAGGCTGAGTGGTGATGTAATGTCTGAGGGCATGCCAGAGTCAAGACACTTTTTGTTTGATTCACAGGGTACAAGTTATTTCTCCCCACCCCCGCCTTTTTTAAAGTGGGCAATAGGCAGTTGATTTTACAGCTATAAGCGTTATAGAGCCTCACATTATCTGCACAGTGAAAAAAAAGGAATGAGCTGATAGCATTCATCATTGTGACACAGGCAACAATTCTTAGGGAAGAAAAGCTTTTGGTCTATTTTAGTTTGGCGGGGGAGGGGGTTGTGTTTTGTGGGGTTTTTGTGGGTCTCTTTCCTGCTGCCCATCACCATGGCCTCTGAGGCTCCTACACTTAAAAATGCATTTGGGTACCTGAAGCCCTTCAATACTTTCTGTATCCTCAGATCCAAGAAGACACTTTCCAGATCAGTCTAGCAACTAAAAATCCTTAGTCTTTAAACAACATTTCCCAAATTCTAATGCTGACAAGAAGAATGGAAACTCCCCCAGTACCCTGACACAACTTGAGATTCTCACACATTTTATGATTGTATGTAAACAAACACTTGTGCACACTAGAGTAAAGTCAGTGGGAGTTAGGTGCATAAAGTGCCTTTGAAATTCTGGGCCTGGATGCCTGTACCAGAAGGATGGATATTCTGTGCTCTCACATAGATCTCCATAGCCAACAGAGGCAGTGGGCAGCCGAGAATCATGCTTGATCCATCTAGCCTATCTTATCCTTCCTCCCTTCCACAGCTGTATGACACAAGTGAGCTCCCAGATAACACAAATGGCATACGATTTTGAATGTATTTATCTACCAACATCAGAGCTCTCCTACAAAGAAAAGAAAAATCAGTGTCATGTGAATGAGGTCATTACACTCATGGCATGGACAAAAGACAGAGTTCTGAGAGGAGCAAATGAAGGCAATTATAAATGGGTGCAAATGAAACACCAGCTAAACATTGCCTCTCAAGCTTTGGTAGTTGTAAGAAACAAGAAAAGTCTGACTGTGGCATTTCTAGGAAAAATGCTTGCATATACTGTTCACTGATTTTAAAATCAGGTTCACAAGGACTAGGGCAATAATGCTTTTGGAGGAAAACAACAGTTTGCAAGGACACAAAAAGAAGCAAAGCTGTTCATCCTCCAAGATCCCCGTCACTTAGCTTGTGCTACAACCCACACACCCAAAATACCCACAACAACTCAAAACCATCTAAGCACTTCAGAATGTGTCCTCTTAAACTTAAAAAAAAAAAATCATTGGGGTTAACAGGTGAATCTTTCTGAGTTTTGTTCCTTAAAGCATTAATGGTATGACATTCTTTGTTAAGAGGTTTCAATCTACTTGCATTACAGATGCCCCAATAAAACAAGTCGGTATGCAGATCACTGCACACCTGCTAGCAGCAGGCTGCCCTCTAGAGTGACAAGTCAGGAGTTCTGGATCCAAGTCCTGTTGAGTACCTGCCACAATCTGTGGGCACCAAAAAGACAATACTGAGAAAAGATTAGTATACAGAGCCTAACTGCCATCAACAAATCAAACTGTTCCCCAACTAGTAGTCTGTGTTTTATTTGTGCGAAGAAGTTGTATTAATTTAACACACATACCTTGTCAAAGTACAAATAACACATCTGATCATTTTCGGAACTTAAGTATTTAATTTCTTAAAATATAAGGGTGATCTCTAAGAGAACTCTTGTGTCCTTGCAGCTCGGAGTCTGTTCATTTTAGCCATACTAGAATCCAACAGCTCCATATGGAACGTGGTGTTATTTACCTTCTCTGTTGATTTTTACCACTGTGTCACCGCAAACTTCCAAAGGCAAGTACTAAGATACTAACAGTTGTGGGTTTTTAAACCTTGATGGTCATGATTTACAGGAAAACTTCCTGCGAGTAAACCATTTTCCATGTACAAACCTCATAGAAAGATTAGCAAAGGCTGTAGTTCTGCGAGGAGCTGAGTGAGTCTCACAGCGCTGAAAGGCCATCTCTTACCCACCCTCTGATCCCTTCCTTACATTCCATTCAAACACTTGCCAGAGCCCTCTGAGTGTCAATATAAGTCATTAACCCAGAAAAAGAAGTAAATGCTTCTGCCAGGTTAGGAAGTTGAATCAGTGAAAGGTCTTGCATCACCTCTGCTGGATAAGAAACGCCTCCCCCTTTCAGCAGTTCACTTTTTTCCCCAATGCAACTGCATTCTAAGCACTGATGAATTAATTATATCCTTTTCTTGTTAGGGTTAAAATATAGAATTGAAATGCAACTTTATCAGATGAACTAACTGTGCAGACAACACATAATAGTTTTTGAACACAGGAGAGGCACATTTTTAAATTACTAGGCTCTGTATAAAGCATTAAAACCTTAACTATTTAAGACAGCTTAAGGAGAAAAAAAGATTGAGTCATCAGTTTAATAAAGACAAAAAGAAAAAAAAAATCGAAGACAGAAAATCAGAGGTGCAATGAGAGAAAATTTCTGAAGAAGCCTTCCGACCACAAGTGCCACTCAATCTGAGCACAACTTTCTTATCCTTAGATCCCTTCAAATGAGCCTTGCCCACACGAAGTTTTGATCCTACAAGGAAATACAAGCAAGGAATTCTATGAAGCTCACTTTGCATGGATCTCGAATGAAAGACATTCTTTATTAAGGCAAAGGACAGCAATATTAAATGGGAAGGGGGCTGGAACCAGATTAAATTGGAAACAGACTTATTTCATTTTTGGTGAATTCTCATTTGCAGGGGGAGTCTTGTATACATTATTTCATACTCACAAAAATCACCAAAAAGCAAAAGCATACTAGTTGTATAGAAGGGCAAAACTCAAAAAACATTGTAAATTTTTTTTATTCATCTTGTGTGTCTTACAGTAGGTTCCAACTCTAACTTTCTTTTCTAGATACACCTGGAACTGGAATTGGGTTCTCTGTAAGAGGCAGTCCCTAAGGACTATCCATAGTGTTGACAGTCTTAGCTGAATTTGAGCATTACTGGACAGTTTCAGACATATACAGCTGGACCACATGTTGGCATTTTCTGCAACTTCATTATCTTTTTTCCTTCCAGTTAGAGGATGGGTACGAGCAGGTATCTAAATGTCAAATTCCACATCTCTCTAATATTCCATACTGAACTTCATCTTTCCTATTAGCTTCTTATAGCATTTATAAGGGAATATAAATGTCTTTTGCTCTGATTTCCAACTGGTTAGTAGCATTATGTGCTGCTACTTATCTGAACAGAAAGTCTGTCAGGCCAAAGGAATATCAAGTTTTTAAAAAATGCTGGCTGCTGAAATACTGCATCAACCTGATACAGAACAGCCATATTCTTCCCATTAAAATAACACCATACCCATAAGAAAATGGCTTAGAAAGCACAACAACAGACACTAAGGCTTTTATCTAGGTCTTCAGTAACAGATGAGAAGCTAAACTATATGTCAGAGTGTACACAGGTCTACTCTGAGTTCCAGAGGAGAAAAGAGTGTCATCTTTAGGCTGACTATATAATGGACCACAAATCATCATCAGTTTTCTTCTTAAACAATACATGTGTTTGCCCATTCTTTATAGTAAACCACTCTTTTTTTTTTATAGTAAACCACCACATTTTTTTAAGATGGTTTCACTATTGCATTTTCACACTCCTTCTGACGAAAACTATGTAAAACTCAGAAACACTGCTCGAGTTCAGTGACGTAAATGTGTTTCCTACTTTGCACTCTGAAAGAAGCTCAACTCTGCCTCCTGCAGCAGCAGCAATAGAATTAATGACCAAATTCTGACTGCAGGAATTTTACTGATGACAGCAAAGAAATGTTCAGATCTAAGTTCTATACTATCATGGCTTGAAAATACATTTTTTTGTCCTTAAACAGTGTTACCGGTTATTAAATACAGTTGTCCAAAGACAATATCCAGCTCTAGAATCATACAAACTGCTGTTAGTCACTTTATGTGTGACCTATTTCTTTGTGATTAGTAGTAGGGACAAAGTCCTGCCTCAGTGAAGTAACAAACTATTCCTGCCTAACTACCTGCCATCACCACTTACAGAACACTGAACTATAAAGACCTATAATCTGATCCAGTAGTACAGTATTAAAGGAGAAACATTATAATTTGAAATAAGAATCAATAACTCTACAAATCCACAATATTTATGTTTTGTGGGATTGCCTCTACTGCACTCAGTAGCAATATTGAAATGAAAGGAAGATGCTTCCTTATCATATGTAGATAATGTTGTCTACTTATGGTTCTACAATCATATTAATTGGACCTAAAAAGCGTCTGCAAATATTTTTCTTGTGAATATCACCTTCCAAGTAAGTATTAGATCATATTAAATAAGAGGTAAAATTTATCACGTGCTTTGGTATATGGTTTTCTTCTTTCAGAGCCTATGTTGCAAAATGGTTCTGAGGTAAGCCTACATGTGTCCTGCCTCCTGTTTTATCTCCTGAATCAGAAAAAAAAAAGCTTACAGAGGTGTTTTCAAACACTCATGGAAACTCTGGAGACTTGGGACAGCATTGCTTGCTTATTACCTGATCACGATCACCTGCAAAACAGCAGCTCTTCATAGTGCATGAGTTGAAGTACCCTTGGTTGTCAAACTGGAAGACAGGCAGCCGGCAGTGGATGTCATAGAGGACTGGGGGAAGGCGCCGACGCAGTGCCAGCAGTTGGGTTCCATTGCTGTTGAACCGGACGCTCATGGCACTCTGAAGGGAGAGGTTTCCACCATAGCGGAGCAGCGAACTAGGAAAAGACAGAGGAAACAAGTGAGATGGGCCACGCATATGAACTGAACTACTTAAAGACAGAACCCTCTTTAACCTTACCAAGTCATTTCAAACAAACAAGCCCAGTAAACTATAATCTTATTTAGTTTCTGCTTCAAAGCATCAATTCCTCAACAAACTTGACTCAAAACCTGAATGACAAACTATCAAAATGCTAAAACTATAAAGTCTTCAGAAGAGTAAAGTTAAAGACTGAGTAGTTTTGTTAATAACAAATACATCTTCTGCATAGGAGCAAAGTCTCACAGAGCAGCCTTAGCCTTAAAAAGGCTGTTCTCGTACTTCCGGGATGTCTGCATTTGATACTGACCCTACGAACACTCAGCTCTTTTTGTTCAGCTGGTGCCTGAATCCAGCCAGCACAAACTCTTTTCTTCCTCTGCTCTGGCACCGGATGGCATTTTCTCTGATTGCAGATACTACTCTACCCATTATCTCACTTCTGGTTCTATTTACATTTCTACAGAGCATCAGAGGATGTCTGAACTCTACAATCAGTTCCAGCTGTCTTAAATAAAAGGCCATCTTACTAACAAGTTATTGCAAGAAATGCTAAAATAAGTCACTTAGCTAATCTCAAACTTGCTTCATCTAAAAATATTGCCAAGTAGGCAAGACAATTATGCTACCACATGACACTATTACCTAAAACTCTCACATGGTTGAATTAGCTAGTTTCCTTGTCCCATATAAGGCTGTGTGATCAGAGCTAGAGTATTTGTATCAGTTCTTATTGACATATACAAGACAAAACCAAAGGGTCACAAGTTTCCAGGCTCTCTCTTCAAAACAATAACAGAATATGGTATTTGTTCCATCCAGGAACCTAAAGATAATCAAAGCATACCTGAAATTCCAACTTGCATTGTACGGGCTTTCTGTTTATTTCAAAGACTTAATTCAATCCCTGTACTTGAAATGATTGTGTGTATGGAAAGGGAGACAGAGAGGGAAGACATTTTATCCCTTTTTTGTTCAGTGATCAGTGAAACCTCTTTAAGCAGTACCAGAGCTTGACCTTTTATTAACACGTTTTGAGCAATCCCCATCAAAACTTGTTAAGAACTGTGACTTTTATGCACGTTCTGGACCAGACAAGGCATGCCAGCACAGAAACTGCAGATTCTAGAGGGAAGTTTATTCATAGATCTTCATGCATTATACTTTCTCATGTAGCCTTCTGCCCCAACATTTGTGAAAAATGAGTCACTCCACATGGATGGGAAGCCACATTCCATGCAGGTTGAAGCACGCATCATTACCTGAGATACTGTAAAGTTAAAAAACTGTTGTTCCTAAGCCAGAGTTAAACAAAACCAAAAACAAAATAGAAGACTCCACATAATGAATGCACTAGAAACACACTGCTCTCGCACACATGCACTTTGTGAACTGAACAGTCAAAGCCAGGGTATCACAAAGGATCCAGAAGTCACATTTTTCAAAGTCAACTAGTAAGACCTTCAAGCAAGGCACCAAAACTTCTGAACGTCTGTATCAGCATGAAAAGTCCTGCTCTCTCACATATGTGTGCATTCTCCTCCTCCTGGGAAAAGCCACCAAGCTTCTCTTATTAGTGTTTATGGTTTTTAATAAAAACACGAGAACATTTAATACTAGAAACTGTAACCTTAGAGACAAGGATTTAGGATCCCCCTCATCAGCCCTAGTTTCTGTTCATCAGGATCAATAAAGTACTCAGCCAGCTCAAAATACTCAGTCAGGCATTAAAAAACCACCCCCCAAAAAAAAAAAAAAACAAAACAAACAAAANAAAAAAAAAAAAATCCAAAACACACAGGACTTTTTCCCCCCTCCCTCTCTCCTGATGGGTTTGCATAAGTAAAAAATTTTTTCTATGGAAGTTTCCACTTCCTTAAAAAACAAACACACACACACCCACACACAGCCCCCCACACCCCCAAACCAAAATAAAAAAAACCCCACCACCACAAAAATTAAACAAAGCCACCCCCCCCACCAAAACCCAACCAAAACCTCAACCCAAAAAAACACGCAGAAGAAATAAACCCAGAATTTTTTTTGCTAGAAAGGTCAATTTTTCTATAAAAATATATGAGTTCACCATGGATAAGACGACCATAACATATATGCACCAACCAGACCTAACATTAAGGTGCAGCCACTGCTGCACCAAGACTAAACCCCTCTCCTCATTACCAGTTCTCTTCCTCAACCTAAACCACAACCCAGAATTCTCTCCTGCCTACACGTGAGCAAGCCTACCAGATGCCCCATCCTTTCAGATCTTCAAGCAAAGCTTCCATGGTTACTATTATTATGCCCTGCCTGAAATATTTTGAGATTATATTTTATAGTAATAGTAGTGTAATATTAAACTAGCTTCCATTCTGCTTACAGATGTTTTCATTAAGCTCCTATAGCAGTCAAAGCTATCAAAGAAAACACCCTCTTGGAGTTGAATTCTGTATTGTGTTTCAGTAACTTTAGTGTAACAAAGCTCTAAAAGAGTATTTTACTTCAGAAATTAAATGAAGTAAGAAAGGCTAGAACTTTAGAAATTATGATCATATACACACATAAGAAGTCTAGAATTAAGGAGCTGCATAGTTAAGACCTCTCAAAAGATCCACAGCTTTGCCTACCTTATCATACCCTCACTCCACACAATTCAGCCACATGTGTAACGGAAATACAGTTTGTGCTGCAGTTCCTTGAACATTTGGCTCAAAGGAAAAAGAAAAAAAAACCCACAAAAAAAACCCCAAAACCCAAACCCCACACTAATAAAAAAGGTAGTGGGCTAAGTTTGGCTAATAAAGAAAGAAATGCTAAAATAGCCATTTGCCATTCATATATAAGAGCAACATGCCGATGACTTTCCCCACATGCCTCAATTCTGTCCCCCAAAAATCAGACTCTACAGCTCCAGGTGCAGCATTTTGCTGCACTAATCACAAGACAGTGTTTTCCCCACCCTGCTGCGTCCTGCTTGCTTCCTCTCTGCCACTTTGAACGGGGTTGTTAAATTAACTGCACAGTGTTTTCCTTTAACAAGCTATGAAAAGAGGCAGCAGGTAGTTAGGTGGTAATGAAGAGAGACAAACTGACACCAAAACCCCCAAAACATCCATTTCCTGACCCAAACAGAGGAGAAATATTTGCGCTCTCTCTACTGCTACGGGAGAATGTCTGAGAGATATGGTCAGAAATATGATAGCAGGGGTATGGAGGGAGTGCAGCTCATGACTCCATCTTGGTGAAAAAGCTAGAAAACTACCTCACAAATAGAGGACATAAAAGATTTGAGAAATCTCTCTTCCTCTGCCTCCTACTGCAGGCAGTGCACATGGCAGCAGTATTTAGAACTGAGGAACCCCAAGACTTCAGTATCTTCCATTATAAAATTTAGTTGATTATAGAACAACCATGCTCGCTTTAGGAATAAAATAGTAATTGCCCAAGATGTCTTCTAGAGTATTCCACCTCCATCAAAATTGCAGGAAAAAAGCAGTCAGCCATCTCCAAGAAAGAAGCTGGGGGAAGTTATGTTATTTTTTACAGTATTAAACCAGTACTAATACTCATTAGTACTAAAGAGGATGTCTGAATCAAGAAGCTCTAAAGATCTTCAAACTAATCAGAACCAGAGCTTTTGCTCTTTTTCTTTTTTTGGGGTGGGGAGGAAAGCGGAAGGGGAGAGCTGTGTTTAAGCATGTTCAGTGTTCAAATGACTGTCTCCACTTTCCCAGTTGCATCATGGTGCTGCTCTGTACCTTTAGTCAGTGCTACTTTTGGTTTTTTTCACACAGGATTAGGTGGGTCAGTGCAGACATGCTTGGATATGTTGCTCATGTTGGAACTGCTACTTCTGCCTGCTCCTTATTCCATGCCCCAAGCAAAGGAATTTCAGAGGCAACACCTTCTGGCAGTTACTAAAGTTTACTGATGCATCAGACTAAAAGCAATATTCTCCTCTCAAAGACACAGACCATGACAGCTAGTCAGAAATCTGAAGACAATCCTAAAAGGGCACCTCTGAACAAGATGGGTGCCCTTTCTGCCAGAGGCATTATCTTTATGATTCCAGACCCAGACTACTCTGGGATTTAGTCTGCTTCCAAATTTGGCTCACCCAGCCAGCCGTGGAATGCTGATGTTGTCTACCAGCTCTGGAAGCAATAGAGAGAGAGAGACACATGCACTTCTGAGTTTTTAAAAAAGTCATCTTGTATGATTAAGAGAAATATTTAGTCCACAGATGGAATATTACAATCCAAACACACGTGCTGGAGCTGGAGGGAGGCTGAGGAGGAATGGACAGTTATGTGCAATATGGTCATTTCCGTAGTGGGATATGCTGCACACAGGCAGCACTCAAGTGTTAACTAAATACCAGCTCAGCCAAACAATGGACGGCTTTCAATCCAAGAGTAGCACCACCAATGTAAATAAATCCATTTCTACTGGCAGCTAGTGGGGTGAGGGAAGAAGTAGTCTCACTGCACTCAGAATTTGCAGGAAAAGTCTATACCTGAAACAAGCGTTTCCCTCTCCTCCTCTCTCCCCTTTTTTAAAGAATGAGGTTGTTTCATCCTTTTTTGACAAGTTGACTGCCTGAGTGGTAACATAAGCTTAACCCAGGCTATTCAAAAGTTAGCTTGGCAACAGACAGTGGCCATTAAAACTGAGAGAAGATCAGTGTCTTGGTAGAAATACAATAAAAGCAGCATGCATGACAGCATTAAATAGAACCATTAAATAAAACCATTGAATAGCTTCTCTTGATAAGCTATAAATCTGCAAATCAACTGCAGTCCAGACACTGTTCTTGGGAAATGAGTGTCATTTAAGATGAGGGAGGGAAGGAGGGAAGGAGGGAAGGAGGGAAGGAGGGAAGGAGGGAAGGAGGGAAGGAGGGAAGGAGGGAAGGAGGGAAGGAGGGAAGGAGGGAAGG
>WAAD01038326.1:0-17988 GCA_013389945.1 Fregata magnificens | reverse complement strand
CTGTACTAACATTTGCTCCTGGGAGGAGATGAAGAAAAAAGGGTCCATAAGGTTTCCATTGGCCTAGACAACTGAAACATCTGCTAGATTCATGAGCAGCTTGCTGGCCTAAGTCAGCAGAGAGAACTGCTGCAGATCAGCACTGCCATATCAATAGATACTTCATAGACCGTAGGGAGGAAAAACGTAAGTCAGTAGAGTAAGTGATTTTATTTCAAAGTACACTACAGTCTTGTGTAGTTTTATATAAAGTGATATCTAAATTGCACAAAATTAGAGCCACATCTACAACTGATCAGCATGCAAGACTCATTAGGGAACAGGTACATGAAGGAATGGCAGGATGCAATCCTAATCTTCTAATATCCGCTAATAGGAGCAAGTCACCTTGGTTCTCAGATGAAATTGGACAAAAAGCAGTCACCTGAGAAAATATTCCCTTTACGCAGAAGCTTGGACCAGAAGAAGCCTCCTCTGTCTTTCTGAAATACAAATAGTGTGTAGATGGTTGTTGGAAGGGAATGGGCCGTTCTGTGTCAAGACACACAGCAGAGAAAAAGAGCAAGTGTTGAAGCAATGAGGGTAGAGGACAGAGGAGAATAAACATCTTCATTTGGTGTAAACTGTCTTTCATCTCTTTAGTTCAAGCCTGGGTTCTGGCACCTGAAAGTGTAGTNTGTGTTTCATATTGGAACTTTCATTTGCTTAAGCAGAGCTGTGTTTCAGAGATCTCCTCTGTACTACAAAGAGTCAAACATCAAAGAAGGTAAATATTGACATGGTGGGCGAAATCACCAGTAACAAAAACTTTGTGAATATATAGATGATCACAAGTGGAAAACCTTTTATTAATCATTTAGGCTTTTGCTCTGTGAGAATCAGAACTGTTTTTTTCAGGGAATGTTCCCAGTTGGCTGGGATGTGTCTATGTATTGATCAACACAAAGTCATTAAGGGAGTGCCTTTTCAGATCAAAACCATCTGCAGGCACGATGTTTCCCACCTTTAAGACAGTACTGTCTTTTAACACACAAACACACCCCCCTTCACAATAGTTTTTACAGTAAATATATTTTTTATTAAAGGGATTTTATTTGAAAGTGTATTTTATTTGTCCATATTGTGTTACACTGAGAGAACTCAAGTATCTAACTTCTTGATATTGATCCCCATTTACCACTAGGATATTTTAATCAGGACTATTTACAACTGCAGAGTATTTCCCTGAAAAACACTGGTAATCTGGTAATTAGAACAGATAAGCGTAACACCACATGTCGTGTCTCTGATCAAAATCTGATTTTTCTACCTTTGCTTTTTCTTCATTTACCTTTGAGGATTACATATGATCTGAAGCAAACTGAACAGGTTAGTGAAAGTGTTGAAATCCAGGTAGCAAGGATTTATTTAAGGTACCAGTGCAACAACAGGTAATTCTTTGTTCAGATTTGTTTCCAAACCAGAGGCAGTAAGATCAGTGTTTAGATACGCTATTCTATTCTAATTAAAATATACAGTCTGAAGTAGAAAGAAGTTAAATTTGCAGAAAAAAGTGGGGGTTTATTGATGGCTATGTCACTGTTCTTCTTCACACTCCCTCCTGTTTGTGTATATATGTGTAAAAATGTACAAGATACGCATTTACTTCTATATTTTAACAAGAATAAAAGCTAGTGTGTGGGCACGTAGTAAGGCAAACCTAGAACAGTTTTCATTTTCATTTTTGCTCAGCTGTTTGGTACAGTGAAAAATTCCAGCTTCTGTTTAAACACAGAAGGTTTAAAGTGGTGAGCGAGCTTTTGCCAGGAGTATTTGTAAATAAGGCTAAGCAGTTCAGTGATGGTGCATTTTGGGGATTCCTGAATACTCTTTGAGGTTACAAACATTCAAAGAACAGCACTACTTAGAGCTGACTTGCATAGCTGCCTCTTCTGCTGTCTTTTAACATCTCTTTTGCATGAAATTTCAGAAGGTGGCAAGACAAAGATAAAAGTGGAAGGATTTTAAACCTTGATTGTGTTCTGCTCATATGGAAGGAGTGATTAAACATAGATAAACAGACAGACAAAAATAATGTCCTTGCCAGATGGGTTACCTGCATGTTGGACTTCAAACTCCATTATCTATTTTAAGGATGAAGGAAGAAGGAAAACTGTATTTCTGGAGAGATACAAGACTATTTTCTTTTATAATGACTCAATAGCTGGGAAGCCTGGGAGAGCATTTTTTCCAATAGATTTGAAATGTTTCAGAGATGGGAGCAAGGAAATGATGAAAGGGGTTGTGGCAAAATGGGGAGGGAAAAAAAAATGAATCAAATCTACTGATTTAATTGCATTTTTTTCTTGGTTGTGTAATTCTCTTTTGGTGGAATGTTTAACTTAGAAAAATGAAAAGCAAAGTATTTTGATTTTTCTGAACAGAAATGGTTTGCTTTTAACTCTTAGGGAAAAATTAATATTTCTAATGTTGTCAGTCCATCCCTACTTTTCCTCTAGCCAAAATTATTTTCTCAATTATTTCTGAATTTCTAGCAATTTCAGTCTACCTTAAACATTATATTTTTCCAACAAATTTACTGTTTTCCAAAATATGTTCACCCAATATTAAGTTTATATGCTTTCATATATCCCCAGAGTATTTCAAGCGAAGATTTAAATAGGGTAGAGTTGTGGGAAAGGCTATGATTAGGCTACTGAAGTATCTGTGAGATCAGCACAGGTTCTGCAAGCAGATCAGCTGGGTATCTGACTTGAATGAAGGTGTAATATATGTAGCCTGTGGAGAGACACACACCTGAGCCAATGCTAAGCACTACGAAGTTGTAAGGAAACATAAGTAACATGAGTTTAGCATGTAGAATCCAGCAATGGTTGGAAATGTCCGGTGCACAGTTTGACCAGGCAGTGACAGCTGTTAACACTTAATAGCTTACACAAATTCTTAATTCACAGAAAAGATGAAACATACAGGATTAAAGAGAAAACCTGTGGATCTGATTTAGGAAGTCTACAGAAAGGATTCATTTACTGCTTTGGTACATGAGCTGTTGTTTGTTATATGCTCCATATTGAAGCTCTGTATATGAATATTTGTAGTTCTCAGTTCTGGAAGAACAACTTATACAAAATGATGTGGCAACCTAGCTTTCTTCCCTTCCTATTAAAAAAAAACAAAAAAAAAAAACCAAAAAAACCTCAAAAAAACCCCAACCAACAACAACAAAAAAACACCCCAAAGAAACAAAAAAAACCCAACCCCAAAGCCTGCATTATCCTAGATGGGCTGAATCTTCACACTAATCCTAAAGAGTCCAAGTACCTGTGCAACATTTTTCAGAACACTTGCTCTAGGCTGATACCTCACTCTAGGATTGGGTGAGTGATTTTGTCTTCTTGTGAACATCTCTGAATATGATTGTAGTTTTCTTATTTCTTAGCTGTTTGTATTTCAGCTGTTCTTGTTGCAAGAGTAGAGGTAGACATCTGCTTGTCTTGGTTATCACCGTTCAAATGGCACCCCAGGAAGATAAGGTGTTTTTGTGACCTTTTAATAATTAACTTTCTGGACATTCTTGAGGTTACGCATCTGTGTCATCATTCTAGGAATACCTTCCTTGAGAAGGATTAGATTCCCCCATTTATAATTGTTGCAGAACTGTGACTGTTAATTTCATATTCTTCCCCATCCCACTTATTTACCTGTGAAACTGCTTCTGGAAGGAGCACGCTTGAAAGAGGATTATCAATGTATTGCCATAAATGTTGAGCATTGCTTCAGGGCACCTTTCGTAGTATTTACTTTCTAGATGCTGGAAAGTTTTGTCATTAAGAGTATTAAAATATGTATCTACAGACCCACATTGATCTCGTTTTAAGTACTTTTTGGTTTTGTTGGTTTTTTAAATAAGAAGAACTTGTGTTAATCATGTGCACTTTGAAGAATAGGCATGGTTTGCATTACGTTCAGATAAACATGTAAGCTTTTGGATACTTATCAGTATTTTCTGGATATTTTGAGCATACAGAACTAGAAAGAAAATCTCTCACACAAAATATTCATTCAGACCTTGTGACTGTTTCCCCAAAATGGAACTGTGCTGTGCCAGGCTGGAGTACATCAGAACACTTGTGGGTTTTTTGATTTCTTTTTTGTTGTTGTTGTTGTTTGGTTGGGGTTTTTTGCATTTGTTGAAGTGCAGTGGACTTTGAGAGAGTAAATGGCTGGGTCATTCCATCACAGTATCAAACATCTGCGGCTTGCAATGAGTTATCACATGGAGACAAGACGGAAAATGTGTGAAAATTGTTTGCTCTAGATTGCATTTCATTGCAGTCAGTTTTAGAACCGTTTTAAGTACTTGCTAATGGATCATTTCTATTAATACATTGTATTCAAATTACACTGACAGTATATTTTAAATTATATTGTATCATTGCTAAACATCTACGTGATAGTTGTTTGTTGTGATATACAAAGAACTTACAACGTAAGTCAGATAACACGTGTAGCTGGATGCTTTACTTTCAAATTGACAATATAAGTCTTCCCATGATGTTTAGGCTCAGATAGTTTTCCTATTGTCCTGTTGCACATCAGAATGATGTTGATCTCAAAACTTTTTTGGCACACATACTACAGAATTGTTGGCTCACTGATGAGATACTGGGCGTTGACAACCCTGGTTCCATTACAGTCATCTTAGAAAAATCAGCAACGTTAAGTTCTTTTCTTCCTTTTGTAGTCATTTGGGTAAACTGTTCAGATTTGTGTGCATGCAACTAGAGTCATATCTTTTGCTTGGAATTGCTGATTATTCCTTTTACCTGGCTCTTATTCTGTGGAGACTTTCCACAGTGAAAGAGAGGAGTATCTAAAGCAGAGTATCTTATACTTTTAACTGATTATGTATTGTAGATAAGTAATTAATCAGGAGAAAGAAAGCAGTGTTCAGGCAGAGTGCTGCCTCCAGATTGTAGGTTGCAGTGTGGTGGTCAATTTTTGAGGCCCCCAAATCACAGTATTAAGATAGCAGTCTGGAGAACTGATTGTATTAACCACTCTTGATGCTGAACTAAAATACAAAACTGTGACATAGCAAATAAGACAGGGAGGTGATTCAAGACAGCCAGCATGGCTTCACCAAGGGCAAGTTCTGCCTGGCCAACCTAGTGGCCTTCTGTGATGAAGTGACTACATCAGGGGACAAGGGAAGAGCTACGGGTGTCATCTAGATAGATAGGGGTTCTGTAAGGCCTTTGACACAGTCCCCCACAACATCCTTCTCTCTAAACTGGAGAGATATGGATTTGACGGGTGGGCTGTTTGGTGGATGAGGAACTGGTTGGATGGTCACATCCAGAGGGTAGTGGTCAACAGCTCAATGTCCAGATAGAGATCAGTAATGAGTGGTGTCCCTCAGGGGTCCATATTGGGACCAGTACTGTTTAATATCATCAATTACATA
The DNA here is from genome assembly GCA_013389945.1 of Fregata magnificens. Lineage (NCBI taxonomy): Eukaryota > Metazoa > Chordata > Aves > Suliformes > Fregatidae > Fregata > Fregata magnificens. Next base: position 12,521 of record WAAD01038326.1, on the reverse strand, counting down.
GGCAGTGGGATCGAGTGCACCCTCAGCAAGTTTGCAGAGGGCACCAAGCTGAGTGGCGTGGTTGATATGCCTGAGGGATGAGTGCCATCCAGAGGGACCTGGACAAGCTCAAGAAGTGGGCCCATGTGAACCTCATGAGGTTCAACAAGGCCAAGTGCAAGGTCCTGCACCTGGGTTTGGGCAACCCCTGGTATCAATACAGGCTGGGGGATGAAGGGATTGAGAGCAGCCCTGTGGAGGAGGACTTGGGGGTACTGGTGGATGAGAAGCTGGACATGAGCTTGCAATGTGCGCTCACAGCCCAGAAGGCCAACTGTATCCTGGGCTGCATAAAAAGAAGCGTGGCCAGCAGTTTGAGGGAGGTGATTCTGCCCCTCTACTCCACTCTGGAGAGACCCCACCTGGGGTACTGCATCCAGCTCTGGAGCCCTCAGCACAGGAAAGACATGGACCTGTTGGAACTTGTCCCAAGGAGGGCCACAAAAATGGTCAGAGGGCTGGAGCACCTCTCCTATGAAGAAAGGCTGAGGGAGTTGGGGTTGTTCAGCCTGGAGAAGAAAAGGCTGTGGGGAGACCTTATTGGGGCCTTTCAGTACTTAAAGGGGGCCTACAAGAAAGATGGGGACAAACTTTTTAGCAGGGCCTGTAGCAATAGGACAAGGAGTAATGGGTTTTAAACTAAAAGAGGGTAGATTTAGACTAGATATAAGGAAGACATTTTTCATAGTGAGGGTGGTGAAACACTGGAACAGGTCGTCCAGAGAGGTGGTAGATACCCCATCCCTGGAAACATTCAAGGTCAGTTTGGACGGGGCTCTGAGCAACCTGATCTAGTTGAAGATGTCCCTGCTCATTGCAGGGGCGTTGGACTAAATGAGCTTTAAAGTTCCCTTCGAGCCCAAACTATTCTATGATTCTATGAAATACAAGCAGTATAGGCTGACTGGCTACTGTTGTACCTGTATGATGTTTTTTTGGGGGAAGGCTGAGATTGGGAGAGATAGGAGCTTTCCTCTATTCTCTGCAAAAGTTGCTTTTTTTGAGGCGGGCTAATTTTGCTTGATTGTAATGTATATTTCTATTGGAAATATATTTTATAAGTTAAATTTCTTATCTGTGTTAATTTCATTACTTACTGTAGAAATATCATCATTACCTTATGATCTTACCTTGTTTATGTTGACATGCTTTACATTTCCAAATATGAATTTCACTTTGTCCTTAAACCCCCTAAATATTCTTCAATTTCTGAAAAACTCAGAGCCCTGTCTTCAGTTCTATCACTAAGTCACCTTTGTCCTAAACCTGCCTCTAAGCAGTAGCACACATTCATGCAAAGACAAAGTCAAAGCCCTGAGCTATACTGCCTGCTTGTGCAATTCCCAGAACCCTGTGTGGTGTGGTTGATGGTCAGTCCTTAAAAGTCTGGTAAGTCATGGGTTTACAGCTCTTTAATTTTCTTTTAAGATGATATGTCCAGAACTTCATTTCACTTGTTGCTCAGATGAGAAGATTGAACAGAGAAATAATATTTATAACAGAAAGTACTTTCAGTACCACAAACAGCCAAGTACGTAACTGATGTGAAGTTGATAGTGCCTGGTACCGACTTAAACCAGTGGAGGTTCTAGACTAACTTTTATGAGAGGTGATCTACCTTACTTTCTTTGGTTGTGTTTACTGCAAGAAATATCAGTTAGTTTGATGAAATGCTTGGATTTGGGGGAGAAGAAAGCACATCGTATGTTCTAACTTCGTAGCAAGAGGTAGATTTGATAGGGTTGTATGTGTATTTGTCTCCACCATAGCTTTATATATTTCTTCCATTACCCTATTACCTGGCTTCTGTGTAATTTTTTTGTGCATTTTCTTCTTGGAGCAATGATGTGAAGTAAGAAAATGCAATTATTCTCATTTTACAGATTAGGAGTGGAAATGTGGTGACAATGAGGCCCAGATCCTCAAAGAAATGAAAGGGCCCAGTTCCTTATTCTTCATGTTAGAATTGGATACCTTCCTGCTTTTAGAGAAAAAGGGCTTTATAGTTTGTTGAGGCACAAAGAATTGAGCATAGCACTTTAAAATGAAAAGTGACAGAAAGCTCTAAACCATATTTGTGCTTATGAGAGACAGAAAATTCAGCAGTCTGTTATCACAGTCATGGGAAGATGAAGTTCACTTTAATTATTTTTGGGTTTGTAACTTCCATCGGGAATTTAGAGTGGTGGAGGGGAATGCCTTTTCCCCCCTTCTAAATAAATAAATAAATAAAATCACTAGGTACTCTTCTCCATTCACAAGCAAATAATACCATGGTGATAGTCTGAAAAGAGTAAAAAATAGTCATTTATGTGAGGTTCCTAGGAAATAACACTGTTTGTGCATACTTTTTATTCCATTGTCTCTCTCTCACTTTTTCCTGTTTATCTTTATGGGATAATTGTACTATAATATGCAATTTTCTCAAATTTATATCTGCAGTCTCTTTCACTGAAGTATAGTCCGAATCAATTACATCTTGAGTTGGCTGCTGTTGTAGAAACATACACCTGAAACACAGGGAGTGAAGGCAAGAACAAAGTCTTCCTCCTTCTCTATTATTGCTGTCCAACATACATTCTATAGTCTGAAATCAGCGGCTGTACCAGTGTGCTCTTGTCCTTTGGATTGTTTTAGTAATTGCTTAAACATTTAAAAAAGCCCAGTGACCTTGAATGCACAGTTTGGGGTAACAGTTATTTTCTGAGTTATGTCTTCTCTCTCTCCTAAAACTCTGTCATTCTGTAGTAAGTTTCTGCAGTGTTCTCATTAACTCCAATTTTCTCTGCAAGTGGTTTTGTTACTGGACCATATAATAGCTACCAGAGCACACAATTTTTTTTTCTTTGTTTTGTCTCTTTTTTAAACAATGTTTCTTCAGTGAGCAAACAATTTACAGGACATTCTTTCTGGGGATCAACTGTAAAAAGTATATGCTATGCAGATATGGGACTAAATTATTGCCATTTAAGACAGCAGGTTAGGAAAGGCCAATCAACCCAGTCAAAGACTCTCTGTATATCAAATTATGCTCAGGTAAATTTCTCTTTCTTTAAAAAAGCTGTATGAATACAGTTTAGCATGCAGGCTACATTGTCGCCTTGTCTTTTAGAATAAAGCAAAGCAGGTAATTATGTATCAAAACTTAAACTACCTTCTTTAATCTGTAGTCAATATTTTTAACACGCTCCTAAGACTGTTCTTAGACGTGAAATAAAATAATAGGGCCAACAACTTCTTCTGTAGTTTCCTCCTTCAAAATTTCCAGGACACTAACCTTCTATACAGTATCCATACTGAAAAAATAGAGAAGGGGATTCATTGCTATTGAAAAGTTAGAGGAAACACTAGTTGCACAGTAACGCAGACCTCAGTTTATGCCTCCTGAAATGCAGTTCACAGTGTCATTTTTCTTTAAATTAGATAAAGACAAGCTAATAACACTTCATCTCCTTGGAGAGATGTTTGCATTATTTCATATACAAATTAAAAGTGAAAGCTAGGAAATTGATTCAGTATATTTAGATGTTTCATCATACCGGCTTTTGTTTCTAATGTTTCAGTTCCTTTGCTAAGAAAGAAGGCCAAAATTAATGTATTCTCCCTACAGATGCAGGCTGCTATTTGAAGGAGGAAGTTGCTTGCCTCCTCACCCAAATATTTACTCTGTATTTTTTTTCTTTTAGGTCCTGGTCCTATTTAAGTCAATATTAAAAAAAAAATCTGGCTGATTTGAATAATACTTTGCTCAAGACTTTTTTTTTTTTTCTTTCCTCTCATACAGTTTTGCAGTTTTTGCAGTTTTATGTGCTCTGGTTTTGACTGACATCATACTGCAAAGGGGTCAAATAAAAAGCCCATGGCTTTGTGGTTCTGCGGGAGGCTGAAGACGATAAATGTTTTTCTTATTTGATCTCTGCTATAGGTTTTCTGTGTGAGAATGAATAGAACTATAGTCTCCGTTCTTTCCCTCGCATATTCTGATAAACTTTATTTACCTCATAGGGACGCTGGGCAGCCAGGCTTGCAGGAGAAGGTAGAGCCGATGTGCCAAAAGATTGCTGTCACCTCTTGTACAGTCCCTCCTCTCTTTCCACACCTGTTTCTTTTTATGGCTTTCTGATATACAGTGACATGAGTAGGCAAAGCTTGCTGCTCTGATAATGTGAAACTCTCTTAATTTATAACATAACTGTTTCCTACAAAAACAGACCTCTGCAGAAACAAAAGTAAAGAGAGGATTATGTTTTCTCGGTGCTTACAGCCACCAAGTCACATTTATAATTAGCCTGGTAAATTGATTAGAATATATAACCTAAGCAGCAAATGGAAGTGTTGAAATCATTTAACAGCTTTCATTTTAATTGCAAAAAATACAAAAAAACTCCAAACGTAAACAAATAAACATGAAATGAACTCACAAGATGAATGTTTCCAAACTGGACCAGATAATGATAATTATTCTGCATAGTCTTGTCTCATACTGAGATAAAAATCAGTTTTAAAATCTGTAAAAGCAGTTGAGCCATGATTTCTGGGTGAAAAAAAAAAAAGCCTTTCTTGACTGAAAACAGCTTGTGGCTAATGAGATATGAGCCTGTCAATTCTACTGGAAAGCAGCATTGGTCCTCCACAAAGCATCACAAAAACAACCTGTGATAGAATATACTTAACCATAGCTCCATCTAGGCAAAATAACTGAAATAATTTTGCTAACAAAGCTCCCTAAAATGAGCAGAGGGACCGGGATACAGCATGGTGACAGTGATATCTAGATGCCACCTTCTTTTTGCAATAGCTTCAATGCATATTGTAATTTATCTTTGTATAACCTTGTAGTGTTTTCCAATGAAATTTCTTGCTTCCTCTTCAGATACAAGGGAACTGTAATGTGGGCCATCAGTGCTTTTTTTTTTTTTTCATTCTTTCTTTGTTAGTATAATCCAGACAGACAGTAAAATTGTTTGATTTGCCTCAAGGTTTGATCATGGAACAGAACATAATTGCATATGCTGTAGTGGATATACATGTGTCTGATTGACTTGACCTGCCAATGGAGTGTAGAAGTGTCATTGCCAACCATTTCTTGTGAAGAAAACAAGCAAGCCCTGTCTATAGAATGATGATCATGAGTCACATTCATTATCTCGATCATCGTTGTCAATTACTTCAGTCAATAGTAAAGTAGGAAGTAAATTGCACTGAAGTTACCTAAAAAGCTGTGTTCAGAAGAGTATTTATTATTTACATGTTCTGCATTTTCTATATGTTTATAAAAATAAAATGGCCCTTTAATATTTACTAAGTAGCATTTGAGGGGGGATTTCTCTTTGGTGCAAACTAAAATTCATGTGAAAGATATAACTTTCACCACTCTCCTCTGCCCCATCTTACCTTCTTATGCCCCCCATCTTACACTCTTACCTTCTGTTTCTTCAGCTAAACAGGACTAATTCTCGCATTCCTGGGGCTGATCAGCCTCATGCTTTTTTTACCATTCTCTAAAAGCTGACAGGCAGCAAAAGCCTGGAGTGCGTGTGGGTGTGTACTTTCAAGAGAGCCATGGCCTTTGCAAGCCCAGTGTCCCATCATCATCATGTAATCCCATATGGTGGTAGTTCTCCTGGTGCATCTCCTAAAGCAAGTCTCAGTATCTGCCCTTAGTACAAGTACCAAATTTGGGTGTCTTTTCCATATCTGCAACCTGAAATAAGGAATTACTAGTGCTATTCTATAGTGTACTGCTAAGATTTCTGGAGTGGAGTGTAGCATCCTGGCTGCTCATGTGCAAGGAAGAGAAGGGCTGTCAAGTTGTTCCGGGAATGGAGGGGCCATCTGGTGAGAGGCAAATAAAACATCTTGGTTTGTTCAGCTAGCACAGTGCAGACTAAAAGGTGATATATCTGGGAAGTGCTTAATGCACTGCTCATCAGTGCAGGAAGTGCTTAGAGGTTTTCCACTGGATGTTGAAATTTAACAAATAATTAATTATTATTAAGTTATATGCTAAGTTCTTTATTCTTTTCTGCTCACGCATACTGACCATGTAGGAGTTTTGCTGGAGTAAAGAACAATTTAGTTCACTATTGTTTGCTATTGCTATGAGTGCGGTTTTTTTACTGCCATCATTGCTTTCGGTTTTCAATGAGATAAATTAAGTACGATGCAAGAATTTTTGTATTCGTGACATTGGTGAGTCCAATTCAGAAATTGAAGAGATTTAGGTAGACTTGGATTCATTACTAAAATCTGGAAGTCACCTTAAAGATTCTTGGAAATCCACTGTCTTTTTTATTTTACTTCTTGTTGGTGTCCAAAATTTGTGCATCAAATATAAAAAAAATTCCACAAATAAAGACATTTATATTTTTAAAATTAACTTGGTTATTACAAGGACTTATACCTGAAGAAGGAAGCTATGTTTAGATAGGGAGAATAGAAGTTTTCTCAAATCATTTGTAGAATGAATATAGAAGTGTTTTTTAACAGTATATATGTACAAACCAGAAGATATATGTGATTTGAACAATGTATGCAACAAAAATTTGAGATTTCAGTTTGTTTCATGGGGTTACGTCTCACTGACATTACCACCATTAAAGGAAATATGAACATTAGTTTGAACTTAAATTTTCTGCCTTAATAGAAGCTTTTATTATGTTCTGTTTTTAAAAAAACCTTCACTAGGAATGAATTTATTTTCAATATTTTTGAATATATTTATAAATGCATGTTTGACTAATTTAATATTTCATGACTTCTTAAATTACAGTTATGTCTAGAAAAAGGTAACAGTAATCTTTAAAATCTTTTTGACTGCTGTAAGGCCTTTCACTTGAAATAGCATGACGTCTTGAGTAATAACCGAAACTTATTCAAAACCAACCTTACAAGCATTAAGCAGATTAGAACTGTTTGAAAAAATAGGGTGAAAGTGTAATGATAAACAAGAACTCACCATTGAACAGTCATGTTTCTGTGCATTTGTCTGCTTGGGAAAAGTGGTTGCTACTGTACTCTTTAGACGGTTTTCAGAGTTGGTTTTTAGAAACACCCTGGGAAACACAATTGTTGCCAGCAGTGTTTGTGGATGCCACAAAGACTGTGGATGTATGAAATAATGAAGAGCACAGATCAATGGGCTCAAAGAAACATGTGTTTCAGTGCAGTGAAACACAGGGACATACATCTAAGAGCTACAGGAGAACTGGGATGGGGGGTTGTCTTTGGAGCAGTGTCTGAGAAAAAGCACTGGCATCGTGGTAGACAGTCAGTCAGACTTGGGTCCCCATCTAACCCTGTGGCCAAGGGGACTCATTTAGGTGTGCAAAAAAGAATACAAAGTGTTGGTAGAGAAGTGGCGTCTCTTTTGTATTTTTTCCTTCTGTGACTGCTACAGTGTGGTTTCCAGGTCTGCACTCCACACTTCAGAAAAAAGATGACAAATTGAAGAGGGCACAGAGAAGACACAGACTAATTAAAGGATTAGAAAAATAAGATTTCTACAGAAAGACTTAGGAGCTCAATTTATTTAGATTATCAAAGAGAAGGTTAATGGGTGATATGATCACAGTCTCTAAGTACCTACAAAAGAAAGACAAATTTGATAATAGAGGGCTCTTCAGAGCAGGGAAAAAGATATAACAAGAGCCAGTGGATGCTAGGTGCTGCAGTGAGACAAATTCAGACTAGGAATAAAATCCTGTGTTCTTGTTTAAACAATGATGACCGTTGCTCTCTGAAATAAGTTACCGAAGGTGCCACTAAGTTTTCCATTACTAGACTTCTTAAGTCAAGGCAGAATGCTTTTTTTAGAGGACATTGTCTTGTTCAATCTCTGCTCCTGGAGTTAAAGAAGAAATCAAGGCAAGAATGTTTAATAATTATATTAAGAACCGTTCATACTAGAGAACCACAGTGGTAGCATCCAGTTGTTGAAATGATCATGAAAACTGTGTTTCTTTTAACATGCTGGACTCAATCTGGCAGGGTGTTTAGGCTTGCCTTGTTATTGAAGGCTCATCACCAAAGATTCTTGACTTAATGGGACCATCACATGGATCAGAACCGGCGTTCTCAATGCTGGGAGTATGAATGCTCTTTTGCGGTGGTGGTAAGTTATCCCAGGTGTAAGGGTGTTTTTCAAAGCAAGTACCTCAGGGAATGATGTTGTCATTCCAGTCAGTGGCCTCCAGCCATGGGTTGCTGTGCTGCAGTGGGAGCCTGCTGCCCCTGCAGCTCAATAGTGGTGCCTAGAACTGACTGAGAACACCTTGTCTGCCTCACCGATGGCCTGGGTTCTCCATCGCACTGAGTGCTTGCATGGGCTGGCAGCTTCGCCGGCATGCTTCCTGGGCACGTGCTACTTACCTATTTAACAGAAATGAGGCCTCTCCCGCAAAAACCTGTCAGTCCCCCCGGGACCAGATCTAGTCTTTAGTGGCATAAAACCCACTTCTTTGACTCTTATAATGCTGTGTTAAATGGCACAATGTTGACGCTTTCTATAATGTTCATCTCTCTGGTATAGGCTTTTACAACCTTCTCCAGTCCTTCCAGCCCCAAAGTTCCTACTTCAATAACCCAGGTTAGATGTTGATACAAACAATAATGTAAATCTCATAAATGTTTCTTTGTCTTAGTTTTCCCATCACTTATTTATAGTTTTGGTCTTCTTTAAGAGGTGTGCAGTATCCGTTCCTTTGGTCTTGCTTTGTCTATTTTTCTCTGTTCCACACAGTCTCCCTTCTTTCCACTTTGGCTAGTTTCCAGATTAAATGGCTCAGTTTTTCTGTACTTCTTTCTCCACTCCTTGCTTCCTATGAAGCTATGTGCACCTTCTCCAGATCCACACAGCTTGTGTTGGTAAGGGATAGGATGAATGCTTTGGTTTCACTTTTATATGCTAGATCAATTCTTGCTTCCAAAACATCAGCACGCAGTAGAGTGGCCAGAGAAGAGAAAGTTCTTCTGGCCTCTTTCAGATCATAGCATCTACAGTTTCCATTTAAATGGTTGAACAGAAAAGTCTACCTACTAACCACTCTTCTGATCAAACAAGTCTGTGACTTGACAACTATTAGCAAATGACAGACTGCATGTACACTGACACCTTCGTGATAAGAACTAAAATATCAGAAAGAGAATGTAGGGTGATTCTGGGGAGATCTCCCAAATCATGTTAATAGGGTCTTAAATCATTACAGCAGTTCTTTATTAAACTATCTTCCATTCCTAGTCTTTAATGTAAATGACAGATTTCACTGTGCTAATCTCTGGCACTAGGTTCTGCTTAATGCTTCTTGTATGCAAAAAATATTTTATCCCACATAGCCTGTTATCCACAACTCGTACTTTAGGAGGTTATTTTTTGGTAAGATGCCTGTAATTTAGTGGAAGTAATAACAGGCCATGTGCATTTTTCTGGATTTTTAAAATTCTAATTTAAGTGATAAGCAATTTATGCAATATCTTGAGGTTCCTTGACACATTGGAATTGAAAGAGGAGAAATGGAAGGAAATGACAAATCTTTTCTGTTTTCTTTTTTTTTTTTCCATCCTTGTTTATGATTTTTCACTCATCAAGTGTTTCTCAACATGTGGTTTTCAAGAAGCAGGGTTTGATTAATGAAGTGTCAGATACAGAGGATGTCATGAGAATTTGGGCATTTATTGTTTGCAGCATTTAAATTAGCCATGGTGTTTTCAATACTCCTTGTTTTTTATTTACTATATCTGTTATCCTGTTGATAGTAAATACCTTCTTATAGTAAATATCAGTACCTAGTAAATTTTGATCTTTAGACATCTGCAGGAAGTTGATATTTATATAAAAATTATACCAGTTATTCAGATTTCCATTTTGATGGAAATCCTTTATTTATTTATTTATTTTAAAGCAAGACAGTGGAGCATGTTAGACTACCTAAATGCTAATGGTTTCAGTGATGTAGATGCTTATGTGTCAGGCCTAAGGCCATCAAAATTATTTTACAATAGAGAAATGGACAGCTATCAAAACCTGGCTAGAATTACATTTTTGGCATTATCAGCAGGTCAAATAGAAGTTCAGTTGTTAATCTTTTATTTAGTAATTCCTTACTCTGGTCATCTGAAAACCTGTATACTAGATAATAGCCTTCTCTGTTACCGTGCCTTCCATACAGAAAGCATGCCTCAGTTTAACTTAGCTGGGAACAAATCTGATGAGGGCCACTAAACCAGGATGTTTCTGTGAAGGTTTTATGCCAGATTTGTGATTCTGTATTGGTATAATTAGTGGATATTCTATATATAATTTCCTTGATGTACTTATCACATGTCTATGAGCTTGTTCACTCCTGTAGGACTGTAGAGAGATTTTTCACTTTTGACACATCCCACTTGAGTGTCAATCTTGGTATTATACTTCTTACGCTAGCAGCTCTACCTACCCTTGAGCACTTCTTGTATAAACAAAACCTGTATAAAAGGAGGGAAAGAAAGAAGCATATATTTGATTTAGACTACTGGATTGTTTTTCTTTTGCATTGTATCCTTGAAGAAATTAATATATCTCCCAGATAATGATGTGCCTTGCTTATTACTCAAGAACTTTTCTTTTCCCACCCATGTGGAGCACGGCGACCAGGATTGGCAAGCAGGGCATGGCGCGTCAGCCAGGGCGTGGCGTGGCAGTTTGCACAGGCAGAACATGCAGGCAGGACATGCAGGGAGGGCCCTGCCACTTCTAACAGAGGCTGCAACCCACTTGCAAGGAGCTGAGAACAGCAGGAGCCATGGTATCCACCCAGCAAAAAGCTGTGCCCTCAGCATCCCTCACGGCCCCTACCGCTGCAAGAACTGATGCAGCCACCCAAACAGAGCTTTCAAGGGAACATGCAGCCTTCCAGATCCCAGGCTGCAGGGTGTGCCCGAGTTTCAGGTCAGTATCTGACAGCAGATACTCACCTGTGAGTGAGCTTACCTGTGGGAGATGTGCCCAAGTAAAGGAGCTGCACAGCCCAGTGACAGAGCTTTGGAAGGAGGTGTCCAGGCTGAGGACTATCAGGGAGTCAGAGAAGGAGATTGACTGGTGGAATGGTACTCTGCCATCCCTGAGACAGGTGGATGAGCCAACCATGGCACAAGACACAAAGGAACCCCTACCCCCTCACCACCAGGCAGAAGGAGGAGACCCAGGAGATGGGGGAAAATAGAAGCAGGTTACTGCTCGGGGCAGCAGGTGAATCCACTCTCAGCCTGCCTTACCTTCCCAGGTGCCCATACACAACAGGTATGAGGCCCTGGAATTGGATGGGCAGACAACTGATGATGTGGACAAAGGTCCTTCTGGGGTGGAAGCGTTGTCTAGGTAGCCTACCCCCTGCATCACAACCACTCATGTTAAGAAAAAAAGAAGGGTAGTTGTCATAGGTGACTCCCTTCTGAGGGGAACGGAGGGTCCAATATGCTGACCGGACCCAACCTACAGGGAAGTCTACTGCCTCCATGGGGCCAGGGTAAGAGATGTCACTAGAAAACTCCCTAGTCTGGTAAGGTCCTCAGACTATTACCCACTATTGGTTCTTCATGTCAGCAGAGAAGAGGTAGCAAAGAGAAGTCCAAAGGCAATCAAAAGGGATTTCAGAGCCTTGGGGCAGTTGGTTGAAGGATCAGGTGCTCAGGTAGTATTTTCTTCGATCCTTTCAGTAGCAGGGAAGAATACTGAATGGAACAGGCAGACCCAACTGATCAACACGTGGCTCTGAGGCTGGTGTCATCGGTGGAACTTTGGGTTTTTCGATCATGGGATGGTCTATTCACCACCAGGTCTACTGATGTCCGATGGGATGCACCTTTCTTGGAAGGGAAAAAGGGTTTTTGCTCAGGAGCTAGCAGGGCTGATTGATAGAGCTTTAAACTAGATTGGAAGGGGGAAAGGGACAATACCAGGCTAGTCAGTGACAAGCAACAGAATGGCATGCCAGAGTTTGAGGAGCTCCGTGCTAGTGAGATTCTTCAGACTGGTCCATGTGGCGATGGGCACAATGAACCGCACCTGAAATGTTTCTACACGAATGTGCGTAGCATGAGGAACGAGCAAGAGGAGCTAGAAGCCTTGCCCCAGTCCCAGAGATATGACATTATTGGCATAAGTGAAACCTGGTGGGAAGAGTCCTGTGACTGGTGTGCCATGATGGATGGTTACAGGGTCTTCAGGAGGGATGGGCAGGGCAGGCAAGGCGGGGGGGTGGCACTGTATGTAGTGGAGGAGCTGGAATGCATGGAGCTTGCGGTTGGCAATGGCACAGTTGAGAGCCTCTAAGTAAGGATTAAGGGACAGACAAGTAAAACAAATGTCGGTGTGGGAGTCTACTATAGACCATCCAGCCAGGATGATGACACTGATGAGTCATTCTTTAAGGAACTAAGGGATGCCTTTAAGTCATCTACCCTTGTCTTTACGGGGGACTTCAACTTGCCAGATGTCAACTGGGAAT
>WAAD01038325.1:205943-237024 GCA_013389945.1 Fregata magnificens | reverse complement strand
TTTTGGGGGTGGGGTGGGGGTGGCAGAGCCTTTTGTTAAGCTGCTTGACTGGAGGGACCTCGATGGCTGATGTCGAAGGTGGTCTTGTGCCTGTTTCCGTAGGGGTCTGGTGCATAAGTGACGGGGTTCCCAGTTCCTCATGAGGTGCTCTTGTCCTCCTTGGAGGGCTCCTGGGGGTGTGCTCTGGCCAGGGCCCCTAATCAATGCTGCATGATTGCTGCTTGTTGTAGAAACAAAGTTAGAAGAAATAGGTACAGCTGCTTAGTTTTGTCCTTTGCTCTCATCTTGCCTACACCCTGATGCCTGTAAGGAAAACCCAAGCGCAGGGCAGAGCAGCCCTGTCCTTCACCACTGCATTGCATTGCTCCTTTTCTGGAACGGCTGCTGTAACAGCAGGAGAAGAAGAATTATTGGTATCATGGCAGGTAAGATGGCAGGGAAGGAGCCTACTGACAGTTCCTGCGTAGGTCAATGGAATTTCACATATGTGTGTGTGACTGGACGTGGATACGTATGCTCTGTTTAAGGGGGAAACGTATAAGGGGGGCAATTTGTACTTGCTTTACTCTGAAGAGCAGCACCCCCATTTCTGGGTCCTGTTATATATTTCATCACATTCTCATTGAACATGTTTTTCATCTTCTCCATTGCTATTTCATTGTCTAAGTGGAAAGGAAATGCAATAAAGTTTGAAATTTTTTTTTATTTTACTTTTTATCTGAACTTTCAAACCCATGATACTCAAGTGGATTAGAAATTCAGCAAAATGAGTTTACCTGGTGGCTGGCTGCATGCATTCTACACAGATGAAAGCCCTGACCCTGCAAACATACTCCTGTCAGGAGTCCTTGATCTCATGGTAGTCCTTAGGACTGCTCAGATTAGAAAAGAATTGCAGGATTAAGTCTTAGCAGTTCATTTGAAATATAAGACATTTGTTGCTTAATCTTGCAAAACAAGGCTCTCAAGTTTTCCTTTTCTTTAAAACAATATAAATATTCATTGAGTCATGAAACTCAATGGACTCTTTCAGGAGATTGCTTTAACCATGTGAAGTTGAGGCAGCTGCAATAAAAACTTGTATGATTTTTATCTCTTCCCATCAATACAGTAAAGGAGTTTATTTGCTAAGTAATTAATGCATGATCCAAATGTTTGTGAAATGCCCAGAAGCTACCTCTGGAAAACCAAATAACAGATTCAGCTGTAGGGGTCTGTGGCTGCATTTTCAGAAAGTTTGGGGATGTAGTTTTGGGTGGAATCACCACCTGAACACAGTGAGTTGGAAATAGTAAGCCCAGTGAGATTCCTCACCTCTGATGGTACAGCTGCAGAGAGCACAGTGGGCCAGAGTTGCACTCGGAGGCTGCTGGGCATCCCAAGCACTGTGTTACTCTATGTGTAGAGCTGCTGCACTTGTGCAGGCAATTAATAAGGGATCTGATTCTAAACTCTGTGATCTCAGCCAGCCTTTCTCCCAGATCCTAGTGCAGTAATTCAATCCTAAACCGCTGATCACCTGCCCCTTTCTCAGAGCAACAGTAAGGGAGGTGTTTTCTGCTGGCAGGCTTGTCAGGCTTGGTGGCAGGGATCAGGGAAAGCAGTATGCGCCCGCTGAGACCATTTGTCACTGATGCTCATTTCAGTATTTGAAGAGCTAGCCCTTCTCTGCTATGGTTGTTGTGCAGTGTGGTTTTTGGTCTTCTCTTTTTGACTAGCCATTACTTACCATTTTGTTTATACTTCGGAAATGCACTATGTGTACACGCAGGCAAATCGTGCAGAACCGGAAGGGAAGTGCTGGTCTGTCGCTGTAAGCAACGTTGTTTGGGTATCGTCACATACTTGGAGAAATATCTCTCATGTACAGAATGCACTGCTCTAATTTTTTTTAAATGGCTGAATTACCAATGTATTCATTTGAGAGCTGTGGGGCTCTCTCGTGTAAGCATATATGAAATCATTATTTCTTCCCTTTTATTTGTTTTTTCTACATAATATGAGAAATTTGGGTTTAATCATTGTAAGGGCTTGACTTAGATTGATAAAAACCAAGTGCTTTACAGCCTAACACTTCATCCTTCATTCATGTCACCACTCTACTTTTGTTTTGTTTCCCAGATCAGTCAGAGTTAAATCCAGACTGTCAGCTATAGCTTTGAACTTCCTGGCTTTTCTTACAAGAGTACACGTCTCTTTTTTTTCTTGGTTATATTGATCTTATGATCTGACCTATGAAAGAGTGATTGGAAGGTTACAGAGGCAAATTGTGACACTGCCATGATGGGATGCAGCAAGTAGAGGGAGCTGCGGAACAATGCAGCCGCTTTGCTTTAGCTGAAGCCGGGTACACGGGATCTCTTACTCCTCTGAGGTCTGGAGTCCTCCTTTGCTGCTGGCACCAAGCTCAGCTCTGCTCTGCTTAATGAAATAAAACTGGAGAAATCTTCATCATAAACAGCAGGCAAAGATACTCCTGAGATTTTAGCGGCCTAGCGGGCTTGAGATAACACACGCAAGGCACAGAGATGGTCAGAGTATACAAGTCAGAAGACAGATGCCAGTAGGAATTAAGGATGAAAGAAAAATGTCTTAAAGTGGTATCACACAGTACTAATTGATTCGGGAAAAATAATCCGTGTATCCCAGGTACCTAGCTGAGGTGTGCAGGGAGCGATTGCATTTGGTTATTTAACTTTCCAGTACTGCCATAGAAGTAGTATATATATATATACACAAGGCTGCTCTTGGTCTTCCCTACCTGAAAATAAACCCAGGGGGTTCCAGGCACTGCATGGGGGGCTTTCTTAAAACCACAGCTGCTGCTAGAATTTGAACTACTTGCTAGGGCTGAGCTGTTGCAAAAACCTGTCTTTCGGGTAAACTCAAACAAGCTAAATAAATTTAATAGAAGTGTATGTGTACATTAGTAAATAAAATAGTATTCAAGAAAAAGTTAACTCTCTTTAAACTTACACCGGTAAATTGTTTTCAAACAGCAGATTGTAAATGTTTTCTCCTGCTAATTGGAGATGTTTTTTAATAGACACATTAGGTTTGTGGTGTAGTGTTCTGCTTGATCCTAACTGGTTTCACTTTTCATACAGAGAGATTCTTTTGAGAATACTCATACCTACAGGTTCAGAGTTCACTGACATCAATAAGGTTTATCCAATGTCAGAGAAATCAAAGTAATGCCCCATAGGTCTAGCAGTAAAACAAACAAAACAAGACGCTGCTGCTCCCTACTTATAAAACCCTCGTATTTTTAGTTATGAAGACAACTTACGTAAAATGTGCCCAGTGAGCAGAGCTGGAGCGAGGCAGGGTATTACCCAGCACAGCCAGAGGTTGACCTACTGTAAACATGATGACGGCAGAGACTGTTTTGCCGGCGTGGCTGTAAGTCTGTGTGGGTTTCAGTACCCTTTATAATAATTTAAACTAACTAACAAGAGAAGTTAATTTAAACTAAACCACCAGTTGCTAAATTTAGTTTGAGAATCTGATCACCCGTTGTCAATAAACAATTGAAGTGATTAATAAAAATGGTATATTTGTATATCGGGACAGTTGTTACTACAGAGCAAAATTATTTTAGGTTGTTCTAAGCAAACTGGCTGTGAATATTTTGCTGTGAATACTTTGTGGCTGCACTTAATCAAAACTAGTATCTTCAATATCTGTAGTTCTAACATCATATTGTTCTCACCATCTAGATCAGTAGATTTTTTTTTCATATAATCTTCAAATTTTCATTTCACAAGCTCAGAGTTCATTCTGAATGAGTGTTGTTTAATACCCACCTAAGATTTGCCTTTTCTGTGAAATGGTCTTCCCAGCACACTGATTTATTGCTGTAGTTGTAGAAAGCACATAAACACAGCCAAAGTGAATTAGATATTTTCTGAAGCAAATGTTAACGAAAGAAGTCATCCACTTCCAGCAGCCATGCATATGTCGGGGAAAGCTTCCTCAGACTGAGCTGATTTTAGGTATACATTGGATATTAACTGACTATTTAATTACATCTAATGAAACTCAGGCAGTTGTAGCTGTTTCATGTGTAATACCAGCTAGCACGTACACACTTGGTAGTTCTGCTCTCGAAGAGGAGACTGGTGTTTGGGCATCTCTGCAGTGGTACTCGACTGACAAGAAACTTTATATTTGAGAAGGGTCTGAGAAACGCCACTCACAGAAGCACCACTGGTTATGAACGTACTATACTGGCATCCTTTCCATTTTGGTCCCCCACCTTCAGCCGAGGAACTGTAATTCTCGTTAGTGTTGATAATCTGCTGTAGGTGCCTGTAGCTCTCAGACTGCTGCTGAGAGGGGAGTTTCCCATCAGAGCGCGTCCTAGTCGGTGGGATGAATTCCCCGCCACCGGCTCGCTCAGTGGGCTTTGCTGGCCTCCGCTTAAACCCACACCCATGTCTTTGCCTGAGCTGACAAAATGCTTTTTTTAGAGACATGACTCTTTTTTTTTTTTTTTTTTTTTTTTTTTTTAAAGCTGCTATTGACTATATTCAAAAGAATCAGTGGAATAATTTTCAAAGAGACCAAGAGGGCTCTTCTGATCCAGTCTCGTTTCCTGATCTGCGAGCCTGCAGAGAATATGCTGTATTACGGTGATTGCACTGAAGTCTTGGACATGAGGTTTTAGTGTTAGCAAACAGGAGTAGCTCCACTTGCATTTCTCCTGATTTACATAAGTGTAACTGAGCTCAGCATCTCTTTTTCAAAGACTAGCTGTGCCTTGAAAGTGCTCTCTCTACCAAAGCGTAGCGTGTAACATGCACTTGCTGTCTTTTCTCTCTAAGTTTTTGCTAGGAGATTGCAACTTTGTGCACTGTTGTAACAGCTCCATTGCTTGTGTTTGAATTTTCTTGGAACTACTTGGCATGAATCGGGACCATCTCCCTTTTCACTCTCTGTATGTGTAACGAGGCTTAAGAGCACAAAGGCCCTGTGTTACACGAGCTAAGAAGGGCTGAGCGTACAAGCCTTGAACGATGTCATCCAAAGCAAAACCGGGTGATGGAGCTGCTTGTCTGCTTGTGCCCCCTCTTTATACCCGAATTCTCACCAGGGTCTGTGCGAGGCTCTGTTAGCATCAGCCTGCAGGATTGCACTTCCCATTAGGAAATCTGTGCTAAAAGGTCTTGATTCCTTTCTTGATGCCTTTGTGAGGGGAGTCGGTTGGCTTATTTTTAGACCATGGCACCTCTATTAATGTTATGTGGCTGCGAGTGAGGACTGAATTCGGAAGGCAGAGAGAGCAGGGAGGATTCTGCGTTTACCTCTGTTCCCAGCATATTTTCTCGTCTCGATCCCTGATGGCAACGTGGCAGAGATTTGTGCCATTCTGCACTAGTGACTTGCCCAGAAGCAAAAATTCTTATTTTTTCACTAATGCTTTAATTGAATTTAAGGGATTGGTTATGTTTTGCAATGGCATAAATGCCACATCAATGGTGTTCATTGAGAGAGATTATTATTGAGTGGATCAGATAAATATGGCCTACAAATGTGCTGATTTACTCCAGCTTGTAAAACAAAACAGTTTACGTATACAATTTAAACATTCTTTCTCCTTTTTTCCCCTAACCACATCCCTTGTGTGCATAATTGAGATTTCCTTACCACCCAGAAGATAGCAAGGGAATTCTTTAGGGTTTGGGCTGTATTTTAAGCGGGTGCAGCTGGAAGCGCAGCCAGGGTGCGCGGCGGCTGCCGGATGCCGCACACCTCCAGCAACGCTAGAGAGCAGGCTGACACTGCTGTACAGCTGCCGCCGCTCTGGCTGAGGCCCTGCAATCTGCTGGAAATGTAATAATTGTTCTTCTATTCTTTAATAAACACACGCCACATCATACAGAGAAACAAGGTGAGAGAACAAGAGAGAGGATATTGCATTCTTCCACAAAGGGCTGCTCAGTTTCATGTTATACGCTGGGTTTTTTTTATACCAGCAGCGCAGTCCTCGTATTTTAAATTACTCTTCCATCTTTCCTCCTCTTCCCCCCCTTTTAGTTAAATTAATGTATTGATTAGAGCCCATTAGCCTGTAATCGATTGTTAATTTGAGTCATCTTACAAATCATGTTTATCAATAAAAAATATATATATTTCACATCTCATTCCTGCAATAAACTGAGAAAAAGCTGCACTTCCAGAATTAAGGCTGGAACTCCAGCTGCAGATTAAAAAATACAGACTGCGATAACTTGCATGTTATTAAAAAAATAATTAGATATAATTTGTAAGCAGATTGTTAGAGAAGAGATGGAGTAGGTAGAATGAGTAGGCAAGTATGGAGGGAAATGTGTGATTTTGTTTGTTTATTTTATTTTTTACTTTTTTTTTTCTGAACAGAAAGGACAGGACATTGTGATATCACTGAAGTATGGCAAACATACTGCTTTGTGTGCTGGTGGTCTGGCACTGATCACTTCAGAAATGAAGCAACTTGCGTATCTGGACTCATAATCTGTGATCCCGTCCTTAGGATGCTGCATGCTTCTGCACTGGCCGCTCTGCAAACCTCACAGTTGACTGTAGATTTTCTTTCTGATGTAGCAAAAGTGAAATATTTTAAATACTGAAATTATTTTTTAATTTTGAGGCCAGAAGGCATATGATACTTTTCAAGGCTAGCAGAGGAGATACCAACATTCAGGCAATAATCATTGTGCTTTATATGGGCAGGACTGTGTAGATACTAACTAATCCCCTCCACTGAGGCAGGTGTAGCCAGTGTTATTATCCCTGTGTTACAGATAAGAAAATTGAGATGAATAGTTAGCAGAAGGGCATAACTTTATGTCAAAGTTAGGATAAAAAGTCTAAAACAGCAAAGCTTTCCGTATAATGGATAGTTACTGATAAAAATTAAGATAAAGTCTTGGTATTTCCATCTTTTTAAAATCTGTCTTTTGGAGACTAGAACTAGACTTGCTTGTGGATTGTTTTGGGTTTTCTTCCCTAGTGTTTACAGTAAACAATGTGTAAAATAACTGAAGATGCAGTGGTGACTGAAGGGGAAGAGAGAAGTGCTTTGGGAGAAATGTGTTGAACTGTTTCGAGCAAAAAGCTCCTTTTCGCAAAAGCCTGAAGTATTTTCCAAACAAGGAATTTTGAAATAACATTTTCACTTCAGAATCTTACAAGTTCAATGAAAATATTTTTAAAAGGATAGAAACCCACAAACATTGAATGTGTAGGGTCACCTTATTCCAACACAAACCCTTTTTAATTTTTTCCCTTTAATATTTTTCACTCCAGACAGGAGAAACCCCCCCCCCAAATCGATTCTTCTCACAGTTCTCCTATAGATGGCTTTATTTTTCTCCAAATACGTTTCGACAGCAGACTCTGTGATCATCTAGTGCTGGATAGATAAAATCCATATGTTTCTCCTTTTAGGAAATATGACTCTTATATAACAGCTAAAAAGTAAAGGCCAGGAAGATTTGCAGAACCATATAGCTTATTAGCCCATAATCCATATTGGAAAAGACATTTGTACAGTACAAGATACGCCGTGCATGTGCGGACGCAGGCAGATTAGTCTCTAGCAAGTCTGTATAGTTGAAATTTCTCACTGAGAGTGATCACTGGGGAAGTGGATATAGAACATGAAGGGCCAAACACAACTGAAAAAAAAAAAGGTTTTTCAGTTCAGCCCTGTAAAATCTCTGTAATGCAATCTGAAAAGCAGCACGCTCTTCAGATCTGGTCCTAAATGGAGATGTTGGATCACATATACTGGTGTCCGAGGAAATTTTGTGGGAATGGTTGATGTTTTGAATGACAATCATGCACAAGTTGATTAATTTTGTGTAGTTCAGGCTAGGTTTTGCCCGGTGTGTTCTAGTGGAAGGAATAGATTCTTAACTTTGTGACATGGGCTTTTGTGGATCAGATGGAGATGACTGCTCCAGCTCCCGTCTGTAAGCGGCCAACCTGCTCTGGCCGCCAGAGGAAACATGCCTCTAGTTGCAGCCCCGGCTCCCTAACGGCAACGCTGCACAGCCAGCACGCCCGCGGGCAGCCAGTGGGCACCTCCAGGTCAGGCCAGGCAAGATCTGATATTCTCCATTAGGAGCTGTATATTTTTATCTAGTGCAAAATTCTGCAAGTGTGAAAATGCAGGAGTCCCCTCCGTGGTTTGTAGGAAGTGCTGGAATAACTGTGCTATGACATTTAATCTGATAAACCCGAGCTGCAGAGCTGGATCCAGCTCTGAAATGTTCTTTCAAGTTCCGTATGGCAAGGTCTTTAATTAGCGCTTGCAGAGCATTGAAATACCATGACACTATGCTACTACTAATGAAAATAAACCCGGAGTTGTGTTCCTTGGTCTGTTGACATTTACAGTCATGAAGTCTGAGCCAGGCTGGGAGCTGCTGCTTATGTGTAGGTGAAACTTTGGTGCGGCAACTACAGACCGCAGTGAGACACCGAAGCACAACCTGAACTTCAAACCTGTGGCAGAAATCAGTGGGGCAGCAGCTGCGGTGCTGGCCGTCCCCCAGCTGGCCCTGCCAAAGGGCCTTGCTGCCCCGGCGGCTTTGTTCCAGCTGGGATGCTGCTCTTACTGCCTTAGAGGCTACCTCAGGGCTTGCCCCGCCATTGTTACAAAGTTTAGGACAATTCAGCTAGAATATTGTTTAGGAAATTGATGTTGAGAAGAAATAGCTGCTGTAAAGCACATTGCATATGTGAATGGCAGCAATGCAGCTGAGATCAGTCTTTGAGTTTAAACTGAGTTTGGAGCCTCAGTATTTTGGCCAGTTGCTTGAAACATTCAGTGTTTCAGTGACATGTCAGGGAGAGAGTGATCCTCCATGTGCTTCCTGCTGAAGGTATTTCTGGCCTCCTCCTTATGTATGGGACTTGCAAAAGAGGAAAACCCAAATTGTTCCTTCTCATTTTCTTGTATGGTAATTATTTTTTCTAAATATAAACAGATAAATATGTAATGCCAGAAAGCTTAACTTGGGTAAAATGTGGGAGAAGGAGGGGAAAAAGGAAAGGTTGCACAAGCTAAAAGAAGTGCAAAAATATTTGTGCTATATTTTAGTCTTTTTGATTTGCTTTTGGCTTTGTTTGTCTTGTGGCATTAGCGGGATAGGCCCTACCAATTTGGCTGGCGTGTATTTGTAACCCAGGAATGCTTTTTGGCAGATGTAAATTTAGAAACAAATTTCATGTGTTCTGCAGTGCCCTCCAGTGCTATAAAGGACAGGAACAGAATATATGGCTTTGTCAGAAGGACTCCAGGAAACCACAAAGAAACAGAGACTAGAAACAAAATCGGGGAAATAAATAAATTAAAAAAAAAAAAAAAGGAAATCAAGCCCCCGTAGCAGATGCTTTACAGCTTGGGAGGGGAGCACAGCGCAAAGCCCCCCCCGCCGCGCTAGTGGGAGCAAACAATGGAGCCCTCGATGTGACGGGAAACAAGGACGCGTGATTCGGGGTTGTTTTCAAATAAGTGGTTCCAGGATTTCGAGGCGAGATGATGCTCCGAAATGTACCTGTCTATTTTCAGGCGTGTGAATAAATAAAGTACCGCTCCCCTCCCCCGCCAGGATGGGAACACTGTACGTTCGGCCCATCAAATTAAACGGAGGCAGGTTTTCATTTCCAAGCCTGCATGTTTGGAAATGATGGATGGTGAGATATATGCCTCTATAATGAAGGTTTCATTACGAATTTTTTAAAATGTGCAACATGGCTCTTCATTTCCAAACAAGAAGTGCCATCCTCTTGCTTGTAGCTCCTAGATCCAATTCGTGTGATATTACCAAAGGAAATGATCGAATAACCACTGAATATATTGATTTAATATAAAGTTATATTTGCTCCATTTTTTCTGCAAAGCTTCAGAAAACCTGGATGACAAAATAAACTGCATAAATAAAAATGGGGAGGAGTAGTCATAGGGAGATTAGAGATAAATGGTCAGTGGCGCCATTTGGTCGCAAGTATTCGAGAAGATTTTTAACTGGCTTGTCTCTGTCTTGTTGATGCCCTGTTGCCCACTGCCTACAAACAGCCAAGCGATCAAATTGACCTGACTCAAACACTTACAGAAAGCAAGTTTGCCTAAAGAATGTTTAGAAGCTACTCATAATTTAACAACAAAAAAAAAAAATCTTGAACTCTTTATGCACCCTTCATAACAGTGTTTTTTTTCCCAATTGTAATAAAAATACCTAAAAATATGATAATGATTGATGAGCAGCAACACTCAGTGTGCCTTATATATGGACTGCAAGTTAGATAATCTCTGTTTTTAATGTTGGCCAAATCTAGTACCTGTTTGGGTTGATGGAGAGTCGCAAGAAGCCTGTCATGAAGGATTTTAAGCCAAAAATGCTCTGCCAGGAAACCTGGACTGTCTGTGGAATTGGTCATGTGTGGAAAGGTTAATTTTTATTTGAGGGAAACAAGGCACTGTGGAAATACCTACAGTCTAAAAGATGGGCTATTGCCCACAAGTGATAACTGGTTGAGAGAGCGATACAGACGGAGCAGTACTGTGTTAGGTGTCATCTAGGGGAGGTGTACTGACATAGCCATAAATGTGCGAAAAGGGAACCTCTGTAAAATTGCCCAGTGATTTTCCTGCAATTACTAACTCAATTTCATGTTAACCATTTTTCACCTTTCCTTCTTGCCACGCTCTCCCAAGGGATTTTTTTTTTTTTAACTTCAATTTGCACATATATGCGCAGTATAAAAGTCTCCTCATCTCCTTAAACCTCCTCTCTGCCACTGTAAACATTGCCTTCCGAATGCAAGAAGGACTACGGTGACCCAGTTTTGTGTGGCGTCAAAATGTGAAAGTTCCAGTGATTTGTGATTTTTCTGGTAATACCGTGCACAGCCCTTAGCGCGGTTACCTCAGAGCTGGTGGAGTTCTAGAAAAGAGGGAGAGTTCTAGGAAAAACCCAGCAGCACCACTTTCCTCTGCCCCTGCAGTGCTGCCCCCCATTAAAAACACATTACGCACTAGCACTGAGAGGATAAATTAAAGCCACCCAGACAGCTTTAGGTTGTGCATTTGAGTGTTGAATCCAGCTGGTGGAGAGCTGGGCTTTTGCTGAGGCTGGGCATGCTGTTGAGTACACATGTTGAGACCTGTGTAAGACTATCCTTGTGCCCACAGCCACAGTCACTAATAATTTTTTCCTTTTGCTCTTTGGTGGAGTCTCGGTCCCACCCGTCCAACCTGGACCCTGCAGGAGGGTTTCTCGTATTGCTTTCTTGTGGACT
This sequence comes from Fregata magnificens, assembly GCA_013389945.1. Classification (NCBI taxonomy): domain Eukaryota; kingdom Metazoa; phylum Chordata; class Aves; order Suliformes; family Fregatidae; genus Fregata; species Fregata magnificens. The sequence goes on along the minus strand of WAAD01038325.1, from coordinate 225,732 downwards.
TTCCCTCTTTACCCATCAGCGGGTGCAGTGATGAATTTTTGTCCTGGCAAGGCTTCTCAGCCCCTGTCTGACCTGCACACAAACCCTCCACAGACCCAGCCCGCTCCTTGCTTAAGCACTAAATTGACAGAGTACATCTCAATATCATCGTTTCAATTTGCCTCCAGAATTTCTGGTTTTCTCTGTGAGATTTTCTCCACTGGACACTGTCTTACCCTAGAAGGAAAGGATCCAAGTATTTGATACTAATCTTAGAGACATTTGATTTTTGGCTTTCATTGAAAGTTGATTAAATGCAGCTTGTCATCCCACTCCTTTTTCGAGAAGCAATAAACTGCACTGCTGTCGCAAGGACAACATATCTCAGAGCTTCCTCCATTGCTGTGGCAGCGTTGTACCCAAGCGCTCGTTCCACCTAAGGGGTGCAAGAGCTAGTGCAAAAGAAGTCTGATAATAATTAGAAGCCTATAGACTAACAATAATAATTAGTCTATAATAGTTAAGAGCTTGCAAGAGGGATGTGACTTAACCAGTACAGGATGGGAGGGAGTACAGGGGGCTGGGGGACGTAAGTAGTAGACAAGACCTTTGGCTGACAATCTGCCCATCCCTTCTATCGGTGTCCCTGGCTGGGCCATGCACTCACACAGGTTACATGAAGAGGTTTTACCGTGTTTGTCATAAAGGGCTGCAAATCCATTATGCAGATGAATCTGGATCATAGAAATATTCTTTAAGAGAGGGAGAACAAGCGAAAATATCATGAAGCTCTTTTATACCTTTATTCCTGTGGCTGGATGGAAGCTTTAGAAAAGGTTTTTTAAAAAAAAAAAAATCTTGCTGGAAGGTTGGAATCCTGACAAAATAGGTAACACAACCTGAGACGGACTATCACAAAAGTGCCGTTATGGTCAATTTAGAGAATGTATATTTTTTAGCTCTGTGAAATGTATATTCTCTATTCAAGGTCTGATAAAGTGGATTATTGACAGGTAAAGCCATAGGCTGCTTCCAAGTCAGTAGTTACTTGTTTTTCTTGTACTCATAAGGATCCAGTAAGTTTTTAAAGAGGGAAATTTGTCCTCTCATGTAAGGTACTGAATGGGTGGAGAACTGTACCTAAGATCACAGCGCTCAGAAGTTAGTAGGAATTAGAGCTCTTTGAAAAATGAAACCCTTCTTTCCCTACCAAATGACTGGGAGATTATTACCTCTGCATCTACATGCTTGAAATAGATCTGTTTTATTTTCTTTTTTAAAAACATGTTTGAGTGTTGAATGCTGTGTACTGAAAGTGCAAAGTTAAATGCTTGGAAACTTCTTGTATTTATTCTCTCAGTGTTCTGTTCCCTTCTGGTTACAGTGATGCTGGCCATGTTGCCACTACCAGCTACAGCTGTCCATCAAGCCCAAAACATACGTTTGATTCGCTTTATTCTTCTGAAGAAAGCAAAGAAGAAAGTAGCCGGGTTAGAAATGCTGTAGCGCTCCAGCGGGGAGGCATTGCACATTTGTAACATAAAACTCGGACTAAGTAGTTTTGAGGGGGGTAGCATTCCCATTAAGGATGGTTGGTAGAACTTGGCTGCATGTCCAGCGCATGCCTGGAATTTGGCTGTCGCCTGAAACTCCCTGTGCACCTCTCGGGCTGCGCTGCCAGAGAGAGCAATTGAGACCTGCAGAAGCAGGCAGCTCCGTACCCGTGACCAGGCAGAACTGAGGGAAGCGGCAAACGCTTTTTTTTGGTGTTCAATCAGGCTTTGCTTCAGCCCATCCCATAACAACTGACTGCAGAGCCTTGGCACTTTCCACTGAAAAAGTTTTGGTGGTTTATGGACCTGGGACCTGGGTTTATAGACTCTTCTGGGAGTGTCTTTACATACCAACTTTATTATTATCATTATTATTACTACTACTACTTCTTTCAGCAGAACTTCCCCCAGACAATCCTTCCTCCATCAGCCCCCTTTTGCATGTCAGAAATGGTTTTGGCTACAACTGGAGTCCTCTGCCTTAAACAGAAACTGCAGCGCTTGGTGCTGTTACTGAAAGCTTTGTATTTGTGTGTGTTTTCGAAGTACAGAGACTGTTGGCACTGCTTTCTATTAAGGCTACCCACTTCCCATTTCATGCCCAATTTTCAATTGCTTGTAATATAGCTGAACTTCAGCTGTTTACTTGTAATTAGAAGACTGTGGGCAGCACTGTCCTGCCTTGCTGGCGATTGCAATCTCATCCTGCTTAGCATATGTCTGTGCAACAAATCCAGGTGTACTTGTAACATGGGTTGGCTGCCGGGGATGAAAGGTACCTACTGCTGCAATGCAAATGTGGCAACACAGGTAAAAGGGAGATCAGTTATTATCAGTGAAGGCATGGAGCCATGGGCCACCAACTGGGCAGATTAAAGCCAGCATGAACGTGCCCAGCTGGGCTACAGCCTGACATCAGTGTCCTGTGGGGACACCTTCTAGCATGGTAAGCTTTTTGGGACAAAGTTTGCTTCGGCTTAACTAACACAGACAGGTGCTGGGCTGGAAGCGCAGAGGATGTTCTCATGGGAGAACTGAGCCTTTAACCAGCCAGCAGAGTCACAGATGAAGTCATGTCATGCACAGCCTCTGCCTGAAATTTTAACAGAGAAGTCACTGCGGGCCATAGACTTGTGTGTATGTTTTGAACCCACAAAGGCTTTAAAAATGTGCACGTTCTTCTTGTACGTGGTCTCCCAACTCTACCCCTTAGTGTGAAGTAACACATTCCTGTGGTGGAGACCACTGAAGAACACACTCCCTGCTGCGAGGGAGTTTGTGCGATGTGGCAGGGAGCTGGGGAGAGCTGCTGGTACGAGCTGCTCCTCCCCGAGGGAGACAGCTGGCAGGACCTGCCGAGTCTTGCCGAAGATGCAGTGTTTTTCAGCAGCCTCCCCTCTGTACGCCATAGGTGAGAGCTCTTTGGGCGCCGGGAAGAGCTGCAGTTGGTCACATCCAAACCCAGGGTTGCAGCTGCGATCGCACCTGGCTCTTCTCGACAGCAGAGTCGTCTTCAGCCTTGCACAGCCTAAACTGCTGCCTGCGCTCTGCTCACCTGCTACTTTTAGTTAATAAAGTTTGTACATGATTGTTACCGAAGCTATTACAAACTGTTTTCCCTTGCAAGGAGATTTTGTCTTGGAACTCTTTAAAATCCTCCAGAAACCTCTGTTGGTGACTCTCATTTGGTTAATGCTACAGTTTAGCAGAATTATTATTTTTTCAGTGTTTACTCTCATAAATAATGATTTTGATTGTCACATGATTTCTTTTGGAGTCCTTTGTTTCAAATGATAAATCTAAGTATTTAGCTGACTGAGGAGGAAGTAAAAATTTTATTAGCTTGTTCCCAAGAGCGTAGCAGGATATTGTCCTGCCACAGGAATTCCTTGGTCCTGGATTTTTAGCAAGACAAGCAGAGCAGGGAGGGTAGGGGAGGAAGGAGATACCTGCCTACCCATACCTTTGGTACATGGAAAAAGCAGCTCTAGGATGACAATCCCTGTGGTAGCTTTCTGAAGAGAGCTTTAACTCCATATGACATCCTTTCCACTTTAAGTCCTTTAAGTAGCCCAGAGATAGCAAATTTAAGATTACCTTGGTTTTGTTACAGCTCCTTGAGATTTCAGATTTCCTTCCAGTGTCTCTTTGCTTTCCTTTTTCATCTTGTTCCTTCTAGAATATGTACACGCTGGAGGTGGCAGAGCAGGGTAGAGACACCCCAAGAGCATTTTTGGATGTGGCCACGTTGGCACAGCGCGCTCAGCGGCGTGTGGACGTGGCTGAGATACCACACACACAGAGTGTACTGGCCCAGGCCTCCCGCTGTGTTAGCGAGCGTCTAGTGTAGGTGGGATAGGAGAAGGGGATCCAAGCTCTGCTAATCATTACTCTGATCCCTGGTGAGCTGGCAAACGATCTTGCTCACAATGTGTAAAATAGTGACCCAGCACTGCTCTGGGTTGATGTCCAAGGAGCCATGAGTTGCCATGCGGCAGACGGGGTCCATGGGCGCGGTGAGCAGCAGTGTTACGGCTTATCCCACTTATCTCCCAGTTAGCGGAGAACCCTCGGGCTTTATTCACTGCCTCACTCCCTATATTGTGCTTTCGTTTCCTGCTCTTGCACAACTTATGAGACCAATTAAAATCGGCTGACATGTGGAGCCTTTAAAAGAAAAAAAGTTAGCGGTATTGCTGTTCTAGAGATGGATCCTGAACTCCTTACTCAGAAAAACCTTGCAGCAATTTCAAAGGCACGTTCTTCAAGTGCTGCAGTACATTGACTGGTGAGTGAGAAATAAAGAAAAGCCCTTGACTATTAGTGGGTTCCGCTGTAATTCAGAATAATACCAGATGTTTCATTATGTATCAGCCGGCTATAAAACTGCTTCTTTGAGCCATTGAACAAAGACAGTTGACAAACGAAAAATTAATGTTGTGTCTTTGATCTCGTGTTTTAAATTTGTCTTTTATAAATAGTGATGGGTTCTGGTTAAAAACACTCTAACAATTTGTTAAATATGCAAATGTCTGAAGTTTCTTAGCAACAGAACAAATAAGTGTTTTTTCTTCTAATATAATATGTATGCTAGTTTAGTAAGCACACAACAAGTTAATTAGGCTGTGGTTAGGTATTATTTGTAAATGTCATATTAGCATGCTGTTTTGTTTCTTTGTTGCAACCAAAAGCCTCAAACTCACTGATGTCACTTATTGCATGTTGTTTTTTCCTCTAGTTTTGAAACAAGTTTATTTTTTAACATACTTGTGGGCAGAATAATGATTTATTAAGTTGTGTGTTTATTATTGTTGTGCTTGGTTGTAATGTCTCATTGTCTTTACATTGTTAGCAATGTCAGATTTTACAGGGAAATTCTAGGAAAGTACACATTACATGTGTAATAAAGCTGCTGCAGTTTACTATGATTAATGTTGTTACAATGAATACCAAATGCATTAATAATGATGGGGCCACTTAATTTTAAAATGTTGGCATTTGTCTAAATGCTGCTCTGAGAGAGGGTGGAGGAGCTTGGCACGGTAGGAATTGGATAAAGCAGCATTTTTGCTGCCAGCATCCAAGCAGCTCATTTCTCTCCAAACAGTTACGGTCAACTGTTAACATATTCACTGCCAAGCAGATTTATGTAAACCCAGAGAACCTTTTCCTATGCCTGTAAAATTTCACTTTATAGTCTTGTGTTTTCCCCCTCTTCTAACAAAGCTTTCTGCCAATAGCTCTGCTACTTCCATGGTCTTGCTGTAGCAGGTGGGGAGAAATTCCAGTCCTGTACTCCGCTGGGTTACTGGCGAAGGCAAGGGATGAGCAAGCATATTCATGCAAACAACCAAGCAAGAAGTAAGATTCTTGTGAAAATTTTGAAAGTTTGAAACATTCAGATCAAATCGCATTGCTAGTCCTAATGCGAATGCTTCCCTGACAATCTTGAAGCACAAGTTGAAGTGTCTTAAGCCTCACTGCAGCAATCCTATAGCCCTTTATCAGTAGGGAGTAGTTTTAGATGAGGCTTTTTTGCCCTGATAAAATATCTGGAAGAGCAGAATCATGAATTGCTCAATTAGAGCACTCGGAAGAGAATAGCTGTTCACAGAGGGCAGCGTGTACAAGTCATTGCATCCATGGGGCTGAAGCCCAGCCCTGGAACTGGACAAGAGATGCCTGAGGAGAAACAGCCTTGACTCTGTGGTTGTGGTAACATTTCCATCCACATCGAGAGAGTTATTTTTGCCATATCTGAGCATTTGGAGATGGATTTTTATGCTCTGTGCATGGAGGCTCATGCATTCTCCTAACTTCAGTTTTCAAGTGGCCAGCAGAAACTATCCATTAGATCCTTGCTACATGACAGAGGATTAAGGTGATTTGTCCCTCTGAATTTTTAGAAATGAAGCTTTTCTGCAAAAATAAAACAAGATACCATGTTACTCCTGCCCAAATGTATTACCCCTAGTCTGGCAGGTCAAAACTTGCCAAGGTTGTTGCCATTACTGAAAATTATGTTCTGCTGTTGGTGAGTTGCGCTGAACTAGATGGACATTCTCCATCTCCTACCTCAGTTCTGAATTGCCTTCTTCCTCACTGGATCATCTCATTCTGCACTAGTTTATATTGCCTTTTAGTCGCCTAAGCACCGGAAAATCATCAGCAAGACAGTCACCTCCTATTATGTGCATAGACCAAATGCTATAAAAATGAACAGACAATTTTGTGAAGAAAGGTGAAAGGAGAAATCCAGCAGAGGTGGGATATGATTGTCTTACGGATGAGAATGGAGAAAGTGGTGTGAAATCAGTTGCCTCCCTAAGGCGTTGAGGTCGCGGGAGTTTTTGACAGCTTTTTCCCTGTTGGTCTTTGTTGTGCACATGAGAAAATGCTGCCAGACAATGCCTCTAATGGTACAATTCTTTTAAAAATTGTTTTAAACATAGACAGAAATCTAGTAACAACTCCTAGGTGATAAGGACTCCTCTACTTCAGAGTTGCAGACTTATCCTTCAGTGTCTGTATTTTGCAGCACTTCTGGAAGTCAGCCGTGATCTCTAATGAACTTTTTGACACTTTCAGCTCATTCTTGATACTCATGCATTTGTTGACCCATTCCGTGGCACCCACTAACAGAGTTGCGTGGCACCGTACTGGTCACTGCTGTAGTACTCATCACTGGAGTGATCAGTGCTCCTTTGTGTTTCCACAACTTTTGTCCATCTCCCGCATTTGGCTGATGGCAGTGTTGTAATTCCTGCCCTGGGGCTTTTCTTTGGGATCAGCGCTGGGGCCCATCACATGCTGTCTGTCTCCAGACACCATTCCCAGCAGCCGCTCCCCCATCGCTGCAGGATTTGCTTGAGAGGCTGGTACCCCAAGGAGTCACTTGAGCTGCTTCGTTAGAAGTAATTGGGCCCCTTCTCTCTTTTCACTTTCAAGCACAAAAAAAAAATCTTTCTCAAAGCTGTTGCTGATGTACAGTAGCTCAAATGATTTACACAAGTGTATCTTAACCCGAGAGAAATTTTGGATGGTTCGTCCCAAACATAACTTCATGGAGTTTTTGTTGCTCTCTGGCTACTGCGTTTACCCGTGCCGATTAGGTGCGATGGTGTCATTGGATACAGCTGTAGCAACAGTATTACAACATTTGGATCCCTACCAGCTTGTGGCAAACTTCATTACTGCAGCATTCCTGGGAGTTGAAGGTGATTGGACTTCAGTTTTTTGCAAAAATTTCATCACATTAGCAAAGTAACTTTATTATCCTGGGAGAAAATATTATGAGCATCTAGATTGGCCACCTGTGTAATGCAGGGCATGGATTTTGGGTTTATGTTTTCACTGCGCCACCCATGAGCTCTCAATTGAATTAAAGCATGCTGGGTGGTTTATTTTCTAGGAATCCTAGAGCACATCGAAGGATGGACCTCCTTCCCAGTAGTCTGTTCAATGTGTTAATTAACCAGTAATTTTATAAAAGCTTTTAATTGTGGATGAATCTGAAGCCTGCGTTGCAGGTTGGTTGTTTTTCCCCTCCCCAGGAATCACGGAAGGGCCACGCACAGCAGTCTGCACATGTTTTTGCAAGGAGAACTCGCGCAGGTCGGGTACCTGCCCTTTGAGGATGCGGGGCATGGACAGCTGTGGTACCTGCCAGCTTTGAAATTGTGTTTATGAGCAGGATTGCAGAGGGGAGCTCTAGAAACAGGAGTTATCTTGGGGGTTGGCAAAAGTAAATGGCCTGAAGAAGTGAGCAACAACCCTCCCTGTCGTGTGGCCATTTCCAGCTGCTGCCAGCCCTCGTGAGAAAAGGGGGGAGGGTGAGGGCACGAGAGCGGGATGTGCCCCCAGCTTGTGAACAGCTCTCTGGCCCTGCATACGAATGAGCAGCACAGGATTGTACATGCGCATTTGGTTAATATCCTAAAATCCAGTTTAATGAAAAATCAAAGTTCCATAATAAGCCACCCTCTCGCTAATTTAATCAGAGATAACCTGGGTGTCCCCTTCAACTTGAATCCGTTCGTGGTGGTTTGGGTGGTTCTGTCATTTTAGCTAGCATGGTCTTATTCTTTCCTTGTTACGGCTGATGTCTGTCTCTCTGCCGTTCTGTCTTCCTTTTCTTACTTGGACTGTAGTGCCCCTGGCTGTAAGATCATCTCTATCCAGTGCTGAGGTGACACCAAACGTGATACCACTGTGATTCCTGGCAAGGGCTCCTGATGCTGACAGAGGAGGGATCACAAATAGGTGGAGGGTTTCCCAAAGTTCATGGGCTGTAACAGTTTGCACAGGGAGTCTTTAAATAGAAAATACTTTGCTTTTCTTAAGTCTGTGCAAAGCAAATCTAACTTCCCACTAAAGCATGCGGGATTTTTATTTACTTTGTTGGTCACAGAGGAAAGGAAGTTTTACAGCGTGCGCTCATTGAATTCCGATAAACACCCAGCAAGTGCTATATATGCTAATTAAGAGATAATGTTAATGGGCTGGAATATTGCCACAGGATTACGCTCTCCTGCTGCCACCAAAAACGCTGGGGCACTTCTCAAAATAACAGTTATGGACGTGGAGCCATAGTTAGCTCCCAAAGCAGGTACCACGGATTGCGGAACGATGCACGACGGTGCCTTTGGTTGCGTGAAACGGTGGATGGAGAGGGAACCGGTTGCCTGATAGATGGACGGATGGATGGTGTGACAGATGCCATGCTATTGTTATCCTGCCCCTTTCCCACCGGCTGCGGCAGGAGCCTTTGTCTGCCGCAGCCAGGTGGGAGGGGGCTTGCCACAAAAGAACAGTTTGGTTAAAGCATTCCGGTGTTTTATGAATAAATTGGATTCTACTTACAGCATTATTAACCTGCTGTATTCTGACGGGCTTAGGGGGAGATTATCGTGCGCTTGAACAAATCAGTATCCACAGATCCACACAAATACTGGGTTTTAACAAAAATATACTGTGATTAAGGCACACAGCAGATCAAATTCAGCCCCGACTTACACCAGGTGCAATCTCATTGATATCCGTGGGTTAAAAAGCAATTTTTACAACTTAAAGCAATCAGAAATCAGCTTAGCGTACAGACTTACTAGACCAAAATAAGGCCCAAGAGACTGTATGCTAAGCTGATTTCTGATTGCTTTAATTTTTTTAAACTTTTATCAGAGATTAATGGTCAATTATCTGGCAATCTGATTTTCTGGTACATATTCCATTTGCATAATTTCATAGACACTTAAAATATGACCAGACTCTAATCAGTATGAAATGGGTTGAGGCATGGCTTGGTATGGCTGATCAAAATCAGCCACAATCCCTGTAAATATGTACTATTGCTGTAGCAACGAGGGTGATTTTAATAGGCCGTCGTCTGAGCAGTAAACAATCGGTTTAGATTTTTTTTGGTTCTCTGCATGGCTAAATATGACTCCAGGGCTAATAGGCAAAAGCACGCAGTCAAAACTTGCTTTCCTTCAGGTTTTTCATTATATGCTTGAGCACCACTGTTTCCGCAGATATTCCTGCCATTTATTTGCTTTTGCTACAATACTTGCAAAAATGTCCGTCAAACTGCACGCACAGGTTAAAGTGGATATTTGTCCTCTAGAGTAATTTTTACTTAACTCATATGAGTGTGGAGTGCTGCTCTTTTGTAATATGTATGCAGGTTCCTAAATGAGAGGTAAGCATCCCTCCACCCCCCCCCCAACCCCCAAAAGTCCTAAAAAGTATATACCCTGGAATTAAGGAAAGTTGATTTCCCAAAGAGAGGTGATAATGCTGCTTTACGGATATTTCAAGGCAAGGCAGGACAGTCAGATTCTCTGCTTCTGCTCCCTGTATACATCAAGGGCCAGATGATGCTCTGGCAGCTGGATGGAACTGCTGGAATGCATCTTCTAGAAAGACACCTGGTCTTGATTTGGAGGTGTCAAGAAATGGAGAATTTACCATCTCCTTTGATCATCGGATCTAGTGCTTAATTACTCTTCTGTTCAAATGTGTTCCTTATTGTTCATATTTTCCTGCTTTACCTCCAGCCTGTCAAGATTTTCTCTGGTACCTGGCTGTGATGCACTGTGCTACCTGTGTCTCCTTTTCGGTTTAGCTAAACTGATCCAGCCCTTCAAGGAGCCGTCAGTGTGGCACTCGGCAGTGTGCAACGCATCTGTGCTGGCTTTAATCCAGTCTACATAGTAACAAAAGCAATGGAGACAGCAAAAGGATGACTACAGGATGAAGCCAGCCACGTGGTGGGAGGGCTTATATAGTTAATGCTGAACCCTTCTGCAGCTGTGACATCTCTCTTGGTGTTACCAAGCCAAACCAGACAAAATCCTACCTCCTTGCTGCAGTGCAGACTGAAGTGAGCCATATTCTCCAGCTCTTTTTTGCTCAGGTTGTTTGGAGAGGGTGGGTGTTTGTGCTCTTTAATCTTTTAAGATTTCTTCCAAAATAGGTGCCTGGCATTCTGCTGGTGTCCTAGTCGTGGTGCTCTGCTGTTGGGTGGCTCCTCTTTCTCACCTGGAGATTTATTAGGAGGGATTTTCGGCTGGAGAGACTGAGAGCCGGTGGGTTGCCGGCTGTTTAGTCTCCAGGACAATCTGCTGCCATGGAGGAGAGCAGCTCCTGGGTCTCAGTACGGTGGGACAGACTGTCTCACTGGCAGGCGTTCTTGCAGATACCTCTGAGCCCAGGGGTGTCTGGTCCACCAGGGATATGCAGTTTGTGAGTGTTCAGGTGTGTGTCAGACTGCCTGTGATGAGGGGGAAATATGTTCCATGTTAGCCAGTGGTTTGTGGGGTTTTTTTTAAAGGAGGAAAAAAAAAAGTGGGGGCGAGCAAGGGTCCACTGGTTTCATTCGCCTTGGTATATCAGTGCCTGACATGGGTGGGTGTCATCAAAAAGGACCAAGCAAATTGGTGGAGAATGTTAAATAATACGTCTGGTCATCCTGCCACCTAAAGCCATCTGTGAGGCAGCTTCTGCTTGTGTACAGTGAGCTGGCTGGGGGGGAATGTTCATGTCTTCTAAATCTTTTTCACCTCATTGCAAACTTTCCAAGGACGGGAGTTATAAACAGCCAAAACTTCTGTACTGGCCCAGGCCCTTCCATTCTGGTTTATCCATAAATACTAATTTTTTATAAATCTGAAAGTAAATGCAGGGTTTTTTCTTCCCGTTTTCTGCTGGTTTTATAGGTCACAATGCTCATTACTCATCTGTGCCATAAGTACGTGATGCATGTACGGAGAAATGGGTCAGGAGAAAGCTAATGTCATGGAAAGACATGCGCAAACTTTGGGGTTTGTTTTCTTTGGTGTTTTTTTTTCAAGTCCAGGTTTGATTTTTAAACCAGGTGAGCTTCTGAACACAAGGAGTGCAGGACTGGCAGAGCCCACCTTCCCCGGGTCCCTGAGTCCCACTCCAGCAGTCGGCAAAGAAAAACAATAGACTTGCTCCAAATGCTGGTATAAAACAAAAAGAGAATTCCTAGATGAGAGGGCTCAAATTGAAAGAAACAGTAAAAGAGTAGATTTCTGGTTATCAAAAAATGTAAGAGTCCATGTGTGTAAAACTCCATTCACTCCTTTCCACCGGGGACCCCCTTGCAGAGCTTTCTCCTCCTGGTTGTGTTTGTTTCTTTTGTTGTTTTGCAGCATCTCTTTTGGGGTAGTTTTTTTTGTGCAGCACCGTTTCTTTGTACTACCGACATTTCCTCCCAAAATGTAAACAAAAGGAAGAGAAATGCCTTATGGGGAAAAAATCCTGTGAATTATAAAGACACTTATAATTTCTTTTAAGACTTTGGAACTGTCTGATAAAGTTAAACAGAAGTATATATATATATATAAACACCACTGTGGAGTGCACAGAACAGGAAAATACGGATCTCGAAGATTAATAGAAATTAATCTGTTATCTTCATCCCCCCACAAGATTTTTCTGCAAAGATGTCAGTGAGTACTATGGATCTGAATTGGAAATGTCTTAAATTTTGGAGGATTCAGGGTCAACTCCCAGAATTTTATGGTGGTGATCGGGTTTCTAAGAAAGAGTCTCTGAAGGTTTTGTTTTGACCCTGGCAAAGTCCCCTCCTGGTGGAAGTCTCACTTACGTGAAGGTCATGTTAGTATATTCACTGGGGATTTTCCTTGTGAAATTAAGCAACAAAAAATGGTCCTCAGGGGGTTTTTTTGTTTTTAACTATTATTTTATTTTAAGATATGGCAAAGTGAAATGCAGCTGTGGAATATTGTTGTAATCTTTGCAACAGTGAGACAAAACCCCAAGCTGCAACCCTGTGATATGTCAGTGCTTGCAGTCTTTCTGTGTTTTCTTTTAGAAACAATTATTCTTGTCCCTTCCACCACAAGAAAGCTTCACGGTTCTTTGAATTCATAAAAATGCCTATATATAGGCATAGGTATATATTTAGGTTTATAGTTACATATTTAGGTTTACAGTTATATATTTATAGGTCCCATATTTTTTGAAAGGCTAATTACAAAAATTAAAATTTAATGTTCGCTCACTTGTTCCTCTCCACAAACTTCAGGTGTTAAAGTGTCAAACCTGTGCCTGAGCAAACACTGCCGGCCTGTCAGCTCTGCGTTAGCTGAAGCTGGGGCGAGGGGTCACTGAGCGCGGGGGTCTGTAAGAGTGTGGGGACAAAAGTTGTTACCGGTTTGGTACCTGGGGAGATGTGTGTCTGCAACATCCATCAACCTTCCTCAGGGAATCCCATGTGATTCTGTTAAAGAATAGGGGTTTCTTTCTGTTTCTCATTTATGCAAATAAAAGGTGAACCGGAAAAGACATCAATAAGAGTTAAGTGGCAATATCAAGTCAGTTTTACTGCCAGGTCACTCAGTCCCCAACAAATCAAGTAGGAAAAATGTGTCATTTATCAATATAATAAACAGGTATATTGCTCCTACACCCAAACGGCTCTCTTGAAACCGTACCTCAGAGCACACAACCCATATGCTTTGCAATGTACTAAGTAGGACCTCTCTGTACTGCTTCTTTCTTTAGACAGTGCAACTGGCCGCGCAGCTGCCAGCGTGCAATTTAACCTGCTGTGAGCCGTGGCGAGGAATTCAGCAGGTTGTGCTAGCTTCTTTTGACATCTTATGGAGGAAAATATCTAGATTTTCTCTCCACTTTATATAGGGTAAAATTGTGATCCAGGCTTTGGAGTAATAACCATCACTAGCAGAGCTTTATAGACATGTCGGTATACCTGGCTGGAAGGCTGAAAGAAAATGAGTGAGCTCTAGCAGAGATTTCATTATACCTTCTGGTTTTGGGGGACTTCATTTCCTGCTCCCCTCTGTCTTTCCCCTACTTTCTATCTCAAATAATTCTTGTTGAAAAATCATTTTAGTCCTTTGCAGTATACTCCCCCCCTTGGTACTGCACATCACAAGTTTGTATAAAAATGTCTTTTGGGTTGTGTTTTCAATTGTGCACATCACTGCCATGATTTGCGTGATCAGTCATTGCAATTGTGTGTAGAGGAAAAAAGAAACATGCCATTCCTAACCAGCTCGAGTGACCGCAGGGGACGAGTACAACCCCGAGGCTGGGATTAATCCCTCTGGACTTCAGGCATTTCAGCATATTGCCTGACTCGGGAGCATGGCTGCTCCGGGTTCCTCTAGAGAGGAAGCTGGCTCTGAAACCGTTCTGGTTGTCGATGGGAGAAACTCTTTTCTCCGCTTATTTGAGATGGAGGGCAGAGTGCACACATCCTCACGCTAGGGATTGGCTGAGATATGCCAGTCAATTTAAGAAATTATGCAATGGCGGGCAGATGTTTGTGTTCTCCCACAGTGATTATAGGAGCTTTGTTTCCATAAGAAATCAGGCCAAAAGTTTTATTCTGGAGAACAAAAACCAGCGCGGCCTGAAAACAAATAGCGTGCACAGAGTTTTCTCAGGGGAGAGGCTGAGGGAACTAACCATGCGACAGATGATGTTCAAGATCTCGTCACAGACTGCCGCACTCATGACCGGGCTGTTTGGGCTGCTATAAGCAAAAACACAGACCTGAAATCTAGGTCTGTGCAATGAAACTCTGCTGACACCCATACAGTAGTCAAGAAAAAACCCACTAGGCTTCGTCACGGTTTCCCCAGGAGGGAAAAGCACTGCCTATCAGTGAAGCTTAGAAAACTATAGTGCGTAAAACTATAGTGCACTGAGTTTCCTAACTAATAATTCAAGCGGTGCTAATTTTGTGATCACTCTTACAGGTTTGATTTATCGGCTGTATCAGCCTGACCTGGCGGTCAGCAGTGAAGGGGGCAGTGAGTGGCAAGCACTGCACTGCGCTCCAGAGAGCCTTCGGTTTGAGACTTGGGCATCTCTATAGGAAGAGAGTGTGTAGTTCTACAAAGAAGTGGGGATCACTAGGTTGTTGCTGTGTCCTGGTTCTCCTCAGCCCTTAAAATGTCATTTGTGAGCCTTTGCAAGTTAAACCAATCTTGATGCCACGCTGAGTGGAGCTGGATGTTGGTGCGGCCCTCGGTTAGCCTCGGGATTTGGGGTGAAAAGCAACCTAGAGACCATCTTTGTTATTATCCCTTGGAGTTGTGCTCAAAGTACAATTGTCCCTGAGACTGCGCTCCCACACTGTAATTACATCTGCTTCATTTACGGAATACCATGTATCATATTTGTAGCCAGAGTTTTAAATGTGTATGAAGAGAAAATGAGGTTATATTATTGCTGTAATTGAGAGGAACTAGGACAAGTTTTATTAATTTCCTGCCACAGAATACTGAGTAAGCCAATATTTTATGGGAAAGTTCAGGGAGAAGAGTAATATATGTTACATTTCTGAATTCCGGAGGATACTTGAAGAGTTTTACTGGCAATTGATTTTTCTACAGGTAAATTGTAATCCTTGATAGGCAGATGTGGCCCTGAATATAGCGTCTCCACTGAGATGCACTCACTGAGGGTACGATGAAATGGAAGCAGAAGGTGTATCAGCTCTGCTCTGACAGGCAGTGAGAAATTGGAAATTGGAAATCCTGCCTGTAGAAGCTACCTCTCCCTCCGCTAAGGCAGCTATTACTGCATTATCTACATTACTCTGAATGCTGAAGATTCACAGAAATACTTAGCATATGAGTATCTGATTAAAAAATCAGTAATTTGACATGTGTTTTAAGAAATTATTTCTCTTTATAGACACTACTTTGTCCTGGTCTGTGTTAACTTTTACCTACTGTTGTTTTTTATCATTCCTTAATTGTGCTACATTTTTGTAAGTCTTTAGCTTTCTGTATCTCTGTGCAATATCAGCTAAAGATTTAAAAATCATACTTGATGTTCAGCACTGGTAAATGCTGCTGAGCTCTTGAGCTGACAGGCCTTTGCGGAGGGGTCTGTGGGATGCCCCTGGTTGCATAGCCCTTGGAAGAATGAGCTCAGGTAGTTCGAGGAGGAGGCAGCTGTGTCTGCAACGACAACGTCCCTTCGTTGGGGCTCCTGTCCCGCGCTGCTGGGGGGACTGTGGGTGAGCAAGGGGAGTAGTCACTGCAGGCTTGGAGGAAGCGGCAGCAGTGAAAGGAGCAGAAGGAGCTGGGCCTGCGGATGAGAGACCTGCTTTCAGTCGTGCTGGTGCTTGTTTTTACAGGCAAATTAGTGGAGAGATTTTCACACTCTTGGTTTTACATGCTCCTGATGATGTGTGTGCTGCAGTGTGCCACTGCTTTGCATCGTGTCATCATGGAGGTTATGGTATGTTGGTGCAGAAACACCTGCTTAATGGGAACCTGCTGATGTGACATACACAATATGGTTGCTGTATCCTGTTTCTTCTTTTAAATGGTAACATCACAGAAATACTTTGCTGACTGAAGTTGCTGAAGTCAAAGTAGTAATGGCAGTGTAAAAGAGCTGAAAATATATGAGTCAGTGGTACCACCTTCCCCTCTGACAGCGGGGTTACTCTGCAGGGCTTTTGGCCTTCCTTTGGGAAGGAACAGGCAAATAAGTGCCGAGGGGGTGGCTGGTCAGCAGAACTGCTGCAGCTCTGGGAGAATTTTGACACTTCATTTCTCAGCAGTATGGGCTGTTCATGTTTCGGGTCCTTTCTTCATGCTGCAGTGATTCACGCAGACTCCTTCATTCATCTCCTCGCTCCCTGAGTGACTTTGGGCCATTTCAGAATTATCTTCCTGCACGTGCAAAGGAGAGATCTCGTAAATATAAAGCAGTGCCCTGAGAAAAGCAGCGTCCCGGGTGTCAGTTAGGTAATGGTCAGGCTGTGGTACTCGGCCAGGGCTGATATCACATGTCTCACAGGAGCAGTTATTTCTGCTTCTGTTCCTCTTGGGTACTTATTATTCAAGGGAAAATCAGCTGTCCTGCCTTAGTCACTGCTGGTTTTGGATTGTGGGCTAGCAGACTGGCTTGCTGCTGGTACAATGCTGCAGCAGAATTGTCCATGATCACAGCTCTGCTGCCAGTGACACTTCTCAAAAGAGCTTTGTTTGTCATGTTGTCCTACGGGTGTAACAAATGACCCACTTTTCACTCTGGGGAGCTGTTCTGCAGCTGCACCATCAGGGAGACTCCTGCTCTACATGCAGTACTGAGCTCCAGGAAAGGTCTGCTACTGCGAACACTGCAAGAGAGCATCAGCAGGAAGGTCTGAGCGCTGCTAGCAGGGAGTTACCCTCCTGCAGTACATGGAGTAGTTGTTCTCGTACCAGCTGAGCATGGTGACCAGGTTGTCCCAGGATAAATTGCAGCCAGTGGCTGTGGAGCTGCGAAGCACATGGTCAGGTAAACAAGATTTAACTGGGAAGCATGAATCCCTGGCAGGCTGCTGACTCAGAGTTCCTCATTGTCCAATTCCTTGAGCACCTAACCCATTACTTACCACTGCGCCTCACGTGGTTTGTGTAGAGAAAACCTGAGCATGGTGATGTGGATGCTCGATTTTTCTGTTACATGTAGTGGGCAACAGTGGGATCAGTTGTGGCAACAGGGAGCTCCGGTCACTGTTTGTTTCTTAGCTGTTCAATAAATTTAAGACGTTCCATTAAGTAGATGGCTGTGGAGGGCATCTTTTAGATGTACATTGATGACGTGTGTATTTAAAATTCAAGTGAATCCACTTGAATGAGTCATCCTAGTTGGGTGGAGGAACCTGTGCTGTTATATTTTTGATTAAAAACTAGAGTTAGCTTTCACATGTTTCATGTTTGCTCTAGGTGCCAGTTCTTGTGGGCCTGTTTTTTTGAATGGCCCGCGTGGCCAAGAGTGCCTGCCCTTCTCCAGGAGGGCTGACAGGTATTTGCGCCAAGTCCCTTCTCTGCCACCCCAGGCAGTCTGGGGGGGGCTGGCAGGTTCACCAACCTGGCTGTCTTGTCTGGTAATGCAGAAACTCTTCCAAATATGCCTCTCCATGAATAAGCTGGTGCCGGGGCATGAACTCAGGACTTGCCTAGTAGCAAACTCACACTTAGAGCTGTGCTGGGTTAAAAAAACCCCACCACCACCAACAAACCCCCAAAAAGTATGGTTTTGCTGGTGCACATACTGAGTCTGATGGATTTAAAGCAAGTTGAAGACCTGTTTACCTCAATTTAGTCTATTAAGCTGAAGTGGACAGGCACATGAGTGGGAAACATCCTGGCAGTGGTAACTACAGCCCCTCCTCTATGCTGTAACCTTCCCCTGTATCTAAAAGCATTTTGTCTACTCCTGTCACACTCTGCACGTCTGCGTTACTACTCTGGTGGCACCAAACCCAGCCATCTGGGGAGTTATCCCATGAATTTCAGCATGTTACAGGCCCTGAGAGTATCTTTCCCATAAAAGATCTTATTCTGGCTGAAACCAAACATCAGAAATTCACATCTGAGTAAGTGGGCAATGATTTTTGCTAATCCCTCTTTAGCAAAACCATGTCTACTCAAGAAGGAAAGTCTTGTGTTAGGGTCTGCTCGCTGAGGAACAGGGTGCCAGCCTTGGGTGACTGTGCCTGAAGGAATCGCTCCTGGCCTCGTTCCGTGTCAGCGGATCCAGAGGTGTCTGCAGCAGAAGTCTCTCGGGTGTCCGTTCAGGCTCCACTGCCCCGCTTGCTCTCCCAATCAGCAGTACACAAAGCTGTCCTAACGAGAGGGAAAGCCAGAGAGCAGTTGCCTTAGTTCTTAAATCCATGCATATTAAGATTTAAGGAGCAGTGATTGAACACTACAGGCAGTTATTTCATTACCCAGACGCTGTCCCAGGAAGGGCAGATAACATCTAAAGCACTAGGAAGATGGCAAGGAAGAAAAGAAAATTAAAATCTTCTGCTTGGTTTGCTTGAGGTTTTCCCCTCAGGCCCTTCAGCAGGGCAAACGTTACCACTGGGTTACTAACGGCAGTGGGGAGTACACCTTGACGGCAGCAGAGCGCTGTATTAGGGTATTTTCTCTCCTTTAGATGAAAAGCCCAGCTTTTGGATTCAGGCAAAAAAAAAAAAAAAAAAAAAAAAAGGGTTAATCCTGCTAAGAAAATATAAAAAAACCCCATTTTTTGATTAAGGAAAAAAAAAAAAAAAAAAAAAAAAAAAGTGTTCATCCTGCTAAGTAGATTGAAAGAGAATCCAGATTAAATAAATCATTAAATCATTCCAGAATGCTATCCACCTGTTCTGGCCTGTAATTTCTTTTCAGATGAACAGTAGGTAAAAAAGAAAAAAGGCAATACAATGGCAAAAATTATTTTCCCCCAACAGATGCTTTGATCCTGAAATGACACCTGGCCTGGAGAGCTGCTTGTGCAGCTTTTGAGATCACTTTGAACTAATTGCTGCAATTCATTGCTTCATAACCTCGATAGCCACATGATGCTAAAACTTTTGCTGTAGCCACCTTTGAAGAGGGACCTCCAAGGCTTTTGCTGCTGCAAGGCCGGTAAAAATCATCCCTTTAATGTGGGATGGGAAACCTGTAGGGGGAGAGGACATGTGTTTGAGGGGACAGTAAAGTACCAACCAGCTAGGGGTGAGGGGTCCTAGACCATTTCAGTGTCGCAGCCTCTCTCCTCACGTGCTGGTGCAGCAATGAAGCAGGGTTTCCTCCCTCCTATGTTCCTGAAAGGAGGGTTGCGCTTCAAAAGGCAGGGAAGCGCCGATCTGGGTGGTTACTTGTGTTGTCCAGACCTTCTCATGACTGCCGAAGGGTTCCCGGTGCTCTCTAGCAGAACCGGTGTGTTTTGTGCCGCCCGTGTTGGCTGGGGATGTGAGGGAGGTGAAGCACTGGGAGCGGGTGACCGAGGAGCAGAGGTGGGAGGACAGCACTGGTGCTGGGGCGTGGGGAAGGGGGTGAAAGATGGTTATCGTCCAGCTCTCCCACACCTCCTCCCCGCCCAGCTGCAGCTGAAGGCAGCCACAGCCTGAGACCCCCATTTCACATCTCTCTGGTGTATATTTCAACAGATTTTCCCAGCCCGGCGGCCAGTTTTCAAATGAGTTCTCCCATTTGCTGAACGCAGCAAGGTTAAAGCAGGAATGCGTTGCGGCAGCCCGTCCGGGGAGGGCAGAGGGGGCAGAGACCCCTCAGCCGAAAGTGTGCGGGTGTGGGGCGGCGGGCTGGGGGTGCCCGTTATCTCTGCCCCCCGCTCGCCGGGGCTGCTTCGCTCGCCCGTAAATCAGGCCGATCAGCACCGGGAGGCTTGTCGCCGGCAGCGGCCCGTCTCTGCGTTTACCTGGGGGCCGGGCACCGGGG
>WAAD01038325.1:184006-197959 GCA_013389945.1 Fregata magnificens | reverse complement strand
CGGGCTGAGCAGGCTGGCCCGCAGCGCAGGGTCAGGCGTGACAACCCTCTGACACCGCCCGCAGCCTGGCAGGGAGGAGCGCTCAAGCGGTGTAAGAACTGAGCCGATTCAGTTGTCGTTAACGGGGGCAATAACTTAAGAGAAATTCATTAAAGAGCACCTTTGGGTAACATTACTGCTAATTATTTAATTGCAAGAATCCCTATGGGGGAAATTATGCTAATTATAAAGTAATAAAACCACTTGTTCTAAAGCACTTAATTCAGCAAAATTTAGTCTTTTCACCAGAACATTTCTTATGTTATTTGATGAAAGAAACAACAAGAGTAGCTGTGTGCTCATCCTGCCTGCGCTCAGAGCCCATGGGAGCTGTCGCTGGCACTGCGTGCGTGCTGGCAGGCTGCACGCGGGGCTCGCGCCCTCCTCACCGATGTGACGAGCACAGCGGCCGCCGAAACCGGGGCAGAATTCACTGTGCAAAAGCACTTTTGTAACGGGCGTAACGCAGATCAATGTAAACATTGTGTTTGCCAATCTTCGTCGTGCACAATCAACGCGAAAGCAAATCTGTTACCTGTCAGGTATGTTGTAGCCGAGCCCAGCTTTGGGAGATGGCCTATTTGCAACCCAGCTCTCTCCCCACTTACAGCACTCCGCCCTATGGAGATGTTTCTGTAGGAAGGCCCAAGAGCCACTTAGATGACCCTTTTAATTGCCCTTACAACCTGGGAAGAAATGGGAACCTTAAGTGGCGTTCCCATTAACAAATCCAAGTTCTACCTTGCTCCCCAGCTCTTCAGGAGGTCACAAACTCCGGCTCTTTGTGTTCTTGTGAGCGCTGCCACCATTCACCCTGCCAGCCCATCACTGAGCGACTGGACTCATCATGTCAAAGCTGCAGAAACATCTTTCTGCCGTGTGTAAATATTGGCATAAACCTTCTGTTAACAGGTTCTTGAGCTCGGCTTGGTGGAGGGCAGCTTTGGGGAAGGAGCGTGCACTTTGCCATTCTTTTCATCGCAGGGAAACAGCATCAACAGCCGGATTTCCATTCTGCTCATACACGGCGTCTCGGAGAAGCGTAACTGATGCTGTACGTGGTCACTGCCGATTTTTTTCTTTCCTTTATCCAAACCTGTGTCATCTCTCTCCCCACATACGAGCGTATCATCCCACCCCCACGGCGTACGCTGCCTTCACCCAGTTGTCCTAGCGAGGACTGTGTGACTATAAACATGAGCAAAACCAGAAAACGATCTCTCTTGATTCACAAACTTTTGTTCTTGAAAGAGAGGAGTGTGAGGCTTAACTGTAAACATTTCTGAACGCGGTTCCTCTTGAAGTGAGGCAGGAGTTCAAATGCAGCCTACAACGCGATTTTTGATGCTTTTAAAGTCAACATCATTTGGTTTAGCTCGGATATTGCTTTGCTCGGGAGGTAATTGCAAGGGGTGAAAGTAACAGTACATGCTTCCCACCGATGCAAATGCAGCTGCGGACAACTGCGAATGAAATAATAGGTTAATTGAAATCAGCGCTGAAGTATCATTTCTGGAAAGGAAGAATAATGTTCTAAGAGGAGTAAGAATAAAGCAGCTTCAAAAACGTGTAGCAGAAATGTGGCTGAGAAGAAAGTGTCTTTATATTTTAGAATACGGGGGGATTTTTTGGCTGTTGCTTTTTTGTGCTGAGAAAATGAAAATTCTCCAAGTCCATGCATGAATAAACAAGTACAGCTGGGCAGCCTAATACATAATTTATACTGATCAGTCACTGCAGATTTAACTGAATAAAGCCAAAATGAACACTAATTGTTTTGACAAACTAAAATAGTGTATATGATGGTTTATTGTGAAGCTTGCTGGTTACTATCCTTATCTCAGTGGCTATTGTCAAGACTGATTTCTGCATGAGAGGCAGAAAAAGATGAAACAAATTAGGACAATATTAAGATTAATATCTTGCTGGAGATAAAGCATTTTAATTGCTTAACATAGAAGCAGAAAATAGAAAGAACTGTCTTCAGGACAGAGGGGAGAATTGGCACAGTGAAGCATGGGACATACCCTGATTTAGGGGCCGAGGTATAATTGCTGAGATAACGTGCGGTACCTTGTCAGCTGAAGGCTTAACCTGAAAGTAGATTTTTTTTTTTTTAGGTCACTTTTGAAATAGGTCAGGAATAACTTTGATTGCCTTTGGACACTTGTCTTCCGAAAGGGAATATCGAAAAAGATGTCACTGGATTTCCGAGGAGTTATGTAGGTAAGCTAGTTAATCCAAGAAGCTGCACAATTTCGCTCTGGTTTTGGTATGTGCAAGTGAAAGAAAGAAATACATGGGTGGGCCTTTACTTTGCTTCTCCAGACCCTCTCATTTAGATGGATGGCTACATGAGAGCCATTTAAAATTTCACCTGGAAATTAAGTAAGAGACAGACGAGGGTAATAATAATTTTCACGGAGATCCCTAAGCACCACTTCTGCATGGACTTCTTCGTGTGACAGTGAGCTGCTTCTTTCTAGCAGTCCTCTGCGGTGGCCTGACCCTGCCATCTCACCCTCCTGCCTCTTCTCCGAGGATTGGCAGCTCCACCTGGCTCCCATCATCACTTTTATAATGACCTGTGGATTTGCTGTATCTCAGATCACCACTGTGTTTGCTGTGATTAAGTTTTAGGATATGGCTCTAAAATCAACAGCTGGGCTTGAGTGTTCCTGGAGTTGGAGGATGGTTGGACCAGGGGCTTTAATCTGGACCATTCTGTGCCAGGACGTGGCCAAGCGGGTGGCAGCCGAATGTGAATCCTCCCCATGCTCCTGGATGGGATTTTCCCTTGGATCTGGGGCCATCACTAAACCCGTCTTCTGCAACTGTACTTGGCTAATGAGGAAATACTTCTTTTGTAAGAGTACTCTGCATCAGGGGAATCCAACACTTCTGTACCAGCTTTCTTAGGGTTATCTGTAGATTATTCTGTAAAGTGTGAGTTCATCCGGTGAAGATACGTCTACACAAAACTCGTGAGAACTTCACCTCTGAGGACTTGTTTGTGCTCTGCTGAGATGGGGGCTAACTTACGGCAGGAGGGTCAGGGCTGTGTCACAGATCTCATTCAGGCTGACCCCTCTGTGGATTCAGTTTCCAGTAAAATCAATAGAAATAATTTTGAATAATTTTTTTTTTTTTTGACAAAGCGATTGCTGTTCTGACACAGCTTGAGCAGGACACTGGGCTCACCAGGTACCATTAACCACCAAGCTGTGTCTGTGCTTTCATGGCCTTTGTATCAGCTGATGTGCGGTTGGTATGAAGGAGTCATTTGGCTGCCAAGCGGAAGGTCTTTAATTTAGTATCGCCTTCGGTATAGTTTGTCATTTTTGCTCGGTGGCAATGAGTGACAGTTTTATTCCACTACCTAGTCTGCTTGCTGTAATTTCCGGGATCTATTTTTTAATTAGCATGCTGGTTACATGCAACAGTGCCTTATTTTTCAAGAGTTATCACCAACTTATGTGCACTATTAAACATGGCTATCAGAACTGCTTCCTTATTTACTTTCATTTGTAATTTACAAAACCCCAGTTATGTTTGTTGTACATTAGAAACAGAGAGCTTATAGCTTATTCCAAAACCAGAAAGTACTTAACCCAAGCCAGTTAGTCCCAGCCCCATCAAATCAGTTGGCCTTGAGCCTCTTCATTAGTTAACGTCTGAGTAGAGAAGGGGCTCAGCTTGACTCCCCCTCCAAATCCTGTCTGAATTAACTCCATTTTGCATTTGTAGAAACGAGTGCAGAACAGGACCTGCTGAGTAGTTCGCTGAGGACCCTTCTGCTGGTCTTCCTCAGGTAATTCAGGTTTTTCTCTGGTCTTTCCTTCCACCAGTATTTCAGGCAGTACCGAGTGCTGGGGGGGGGGGCATCGGGGAGGAGCCACCACGGCGATGGGCCATCTGCAGCCCACTACTCTGGGGAAGGTGGGACCACTTGTGATTTCGCACACAAGCAGCCCTAATCTACAATAAATCTTATAAAATCAATAAAAATAGGGAAAGTATATAATTTTTAAAGAAAAAACACATGAGACATGGCCATTAAGGGCACAGCCATTCTAATACCTGTGTCTGGTTGAAACTGCAATTAAAAACATTCCAATAATAAATCTACTTTCAGTCTCGTTTAATGCTTTTAACTTTCTTGAAAGTTCAAGCTGGTATCCCAAAAATGTGCCAGGACTTTCACAATGTATTTTATAGACTCATAAATAAATATGGCAATTAATCTAAGCTATATTTCTTTCATATTTGATGACAATTTATGATGACACTCACTCATTCAGTGCACAAAAACTCTAATGCACTTAAAATCGGATTTCAAACCAAACGTTTTATGGGAAAATATAGTATTGATCATCCATTTAAAGATATCATGTGATGATTCATAACCTGCTATAAAAAGGATCTTATGAGGACATTCAGATTGAGTTTTGTGGACCATTCTCGCCACAAAATCCAACATACGAGATCTATAGTTCTCAGTGATGTTTTATATTTCTGTTTGGAGTTTTCTCCTATTATGTTATCGTGGATTATGATGGATAGCAGCTTTAAAATAAAACATTTTGCATATCTGAACTAAAATTAAATAAATAAAGACTAATTTGTTAAACATATACTAGCACTTTTTGTCCATTTACACAAACTCCTGCACAAAATTTGTTCCTTTCAAGGATAATTTCCACGATTTTGGATATGTTAATTGGGCGGTTTGCGCAATACACATCTGCTGCTGTCTCCTTTAATAAAACGTGGCCCAGGAGTCATACGGCTTCGCACACCGCTCATTGCTGGTTTTGTGATGCACCCTCTGCCGCGCGCTGCTTGGGAAGCTGCAGCGGCTTCTGCTTTGACGTGCCAGCAGCAGTAATCTGTGGTCTGATGACCTGGTTGCGTGGTGCATCACTGGAAATGCTTTCAGAGCTGAAAAACTCTAGAAGATACATCCCGAAAATGCAGGCTCCTGGGGTAGCTTATTTGTACTGGAGATCGGGTGCAGAAGAAAGGCAGGGGATTGCGGCACATTGTACACCGCGTATGGGTTCATGTCCAGGCTGTACAGGGCGGGCTTCTCCAGTCCTTCACCATCAGCCTGCGGGCACTTTTCAGTGAAAATGCTGCTTTGGTTTGCCCTGCGTGTGGGTCAGCTCTCAGAGCCTGGTTGGGGCTGGTGCGCAGCCACGCTGCGATGAGCATGATTTCCGCGCAGAGGAAGGGTGAGGAGGAGGATAGAAATGGGAAATGTCTTTTGCCGTCTTTGTATATAATTAGTGTCTGCATTCGTGGACTTGAGCGGTCCCTTCTTCCTCCCGACCCTGCCTGCCCTCTGCCTCGCTCAGTTCCCGCGAGGGCCCGTTGGGTGGCTCCGGGCCATGGTGGGGTGAGCAGAGCAGCCCCTGGCTGCGTCCCAGCCAGCGAGTCCGCTCAGCCTCCAGCCCTACCTGGGAGAGATGTCCTGCAAGTGCCTGGGGTTTTTCGGCAGTTGAAAATAGCTGAGTTCTCATCTCATTCTCTGAGATTCTTAATATAATGACATCTTCCTGTTTGAACAGCCCATAGTTGCTGCCAGCCTAATTATTTTCTGGATCTTTCCTTAATGCCGTAGGCTTTGGGTGGTGACACCAATGCTTGGAGAGACAGCAGAAGGAAATAAATAGTGAAGGCTAAAGCACTTGGTTAAAGAAGAGTCTCATTTATAAATCAATTTTAATAACATATTTAAAAGCTCTCACATTTGCCTTTAATGTGCTTTCATTTCCCCCTTGGTCATTAATATTTAAAATATTTTTCTTTACTGATCTTTTTTCTATTGTGTCCTTTCTAACTTTCCTTTCTCTCTTTAATCTGCAAACAGTGAGGTTTTGAGAAATGCATAATCCATGAGAAATCCAGATAATTTGATACAGGAAAAACCTTCAATCCCATGAAAAAGAATTCAGAGGAGTTGAGTAATTGTTTAAAAGTTATTCCAAACAGTTCAACTTGTAAAAGGGTATATGTTTTCATTGATGGACCTTCAAAATGAGGAGGCCCCATTATTTCTACTAGGAACTAATAATCAGCAATGAACTTTCAAAAAAGCCCAAACCTGTGGAAAATATTTTTCAGCAAGCCTGTCGTGGAGGTGGCTTCATTCCACGGGTTATTAAAGGGTGTGAGATTTGCTGAAAGTCCATTGAATTTGCATGCCAGGGGCCTACTTTATTTTTGAAGATGGGATTTGGGTTCCTTGGTTGTACACACCTCTCAGGTGGAGATCATCTCTTCAAATGTGCTGGTAAAGGAAAAAAAAAAAGGAGAGGACCGAAGGAGGAGGGTCAGTTACTGGTCTCCCAAGTGGCGTTGAGTAAAAACCTCAGACATATGCTTTGGAGGATTCATCACATTTCATAAATAATGTGGATTTTATAAATAATATTAAAATGCAGCTATGATGTGGGTGATTGCAGCCACAGGTGGGTCTAGGAGCCAGCCCTGCTCCCTGCCAGTTTAATTGGAGATTGCCCACCAGTGAGAGCAATTGCAGCTCCCTTTAAGGATGGGGGAAGAGCTGTTCCTGTAAGGCTTCGGTTAAGTGGATTTGTTACACCTGGAGCAGGAGTGGGGTTGGAGGCAGGAGCTGGGCTGTGGTTTAGGATGAAATGTGGCTGGAAGCAGGAGCATAAGCCATGTGGCTGCAGGACCGGGATTGCCTGAGGTGGGTGAGAAATGTAGTGGTGTCCCTGCTGTGCTTGTGTCTTCCAGCTGTGTTTGTGCTGGGTCTGGGAGGTGCCCTGGGAGAGGCAGTGCTTGCTGAGGGTCTTCCTGGGCAGTGGGGAGATGGGTGGGCAAATAGGCTGCAAAGAGGGGAGGTGGTTTCCCAAGGTTGCAGAATAGCTCAGTAGCAGAGGTAGGCGTTACCTCCCTCCTTGGCTAAGGCGCGCAGCAGTGTGTAGCTGGAGTAACGTATCGTTTTGGAGGAGGTACAGGAGCTAAACTTAACTTGTTGTAAATTCTCTAGAGATAATAGGGAAACCTCCAGAAAATAATTCATTTATATATCATGAGGAGGCTCTATAGACAATGAAATGGCATGGTTTATTGTGGAAGGGAATAATGACTGCTTGTCAGAACCACTGGAGAGGATTTTAGAACTTAACAATATCAGTTTGATTTTTTTAATTATAATTTTATTACTTCAGTCATTAATTTATGGTGCCTAGGAAGAGTTTATCCTTTTCTGAGCTTGTGCTGGGTTTTATATTTTTATATATATATACCCATACATATTATCTCAGTCCATTATTCATCTATGAATTCTTCATGATTTGTAAATGGGCAATGAAGCAAAGACTACCAAAATGTAACAAAGATGGAACAGGGATCTGCAACATTTAGTATTTTCAAGGAAGAGTTTAATATGAAGGTATTATTGTCTGAGGTTTTAATATCTACCAGGGAAGTGCTACAGCTACCACAGCTAGCTTGTATTTTTTGTCTTCTCATCTTTGTAAAATATATACTGGTTTTTGGATGGATGGGTTGAGCACCAGCAATCTGTAGTGGTGGAGGAGATATTAGTATATATTTCACTAGCTGTTATTGAGAGCGAAAGATGAGTTAGTTGTACCAAGCACTGATGCAGTGAGTGGTGGGTCTGCCCGTGTGCCTTGCCGGGGATGGCGGGGTGACCCTGGGAGGTGCTGCTTCTCCAAAGTTTCAACTGCACTTAACAGTACAGGCTCCCACAAGGCTGAACCCTAAATGATGGACAAAGGCTTCTTCCGCTGTTTGGTTTGTTCCTTGTGAATCCGCTCCCAGTGCCTCCTTGATTATGCAGAGCTAGAAGAAGCCTGAGTAAATATGCAGTGGGCAGACAGCAGCACCGGAAAAGCCTCGCTGCAAGGTCCTCGCCCAGCTTGCTTGTGCTCCTCATCACTTTCTGTGTAGTTTTACTGTGTAAAATTGCTCAATAAAAAAGTTGCCCCATAGATTGTTTTACCCATCGTCTTCTGTCGAGCCTAAATATTTATTCAGTCTCCTTCCATTGCTTGTAGCCTGACTGTTACAGGGTTTCATTGTGGAAATAACTGATTGTCTCCCTTATGTGGTGTGTTAGGGAGGGACTGAGCAGGCAGGGCTGCACGTGGGTCTCCGAGGGGCCTTGAGCATTGCTGCTGTGGGTACGGGTGGGAAACAGCCTCATTAAACCTGCCCCCACAGCCCTGGCCGGGCGGCTCCTGCTCACAAACAACTTGGGTGCAGGGTGTGTGTCTCTCCTCAGAGGAGGGTCACCAGTTTGGGGGCTCTCCAGTTTGGGGCTGGGTAGCACCATGAACACAGTGGCCTTCTTTCGTCACCTCTATGCCTTTGGTTTGGTCATGTGTGACAAATAAGCCCGGGGCAGTAGCAAGCTAAGTTGAATGTGTACTATGATATGAATGTTGTTTTATTTAATAAATATTAAGTTAATTCCCTTATGAATGACTAAATGCCACATACAGACTGTATGCAATCAGCCCCTCTACTATTAATAAGTATGATATCTGCAGGAGCAGTATCCAAAACTGGTAAAAAACATAAAATATATTGTTTGTGGACATAGTGAGTGAACCCCACAGGAACTGGTTCAAACTGGTGTCGGAAGAATGTCCCTACTGTGCCAAAGAATGGTGTGGGTTTTTGTTTTTTAAGGTAGCATCAGTTTAGTCTGCTCTTGTACTCCTTTTGTGCTGTTAATTTGCCCCTTATTTGTTCTTCCAGCCTAACCTGTGTGGTGGAGTGATGAAGCAGAGCTGTATTATTGGAGCTTAGAGAATGAATGAGGGTTATCTGGCAGATCTTTGACATCAAAGAAATGCAGAAAACATAAAACGCAGTATCCTTCATAAGCCAGATTTGGTCATTAATGCACAGTGTTACACTAGCGTGTTCCTAAAGCCCCAGAAGTGGAAATCTCTTTGCTGTGTTGCAGTCGAAGGCAGTATGATCCAGTGTGGTGAGTAGCCAAGGCCTGGGGGCAGCATGCTGTCTTGTAACAGCAGAGCTGACTGGTTTGCATCAATGAGAGACATTGTTAGGTCAATTTAAAACCAGAGCCTTAAAGTCAGTGTAATTATGCAAATGTTGCCCTTGCTATTAGCACTTTTGCCCTGATAGCTTTAGCGTATATTTTACAAATGAAGTTACTGTCACATTTCATTATGCTGTTTACTGACCCCATTGCTTTGGAGGTGGTGTCCTCGCTCTCAGGTATCGGCTGTTCCTGCCAACATGGTGTGTGTGCTCTCCCACAGACTGAGTGACACAACCCAGCAGAGACCCATCTCTGCCCATGTTTGATGCAGTGACTTTGAAGAGTTCTGTTAGTGCCCAATACAGGTTGTGACTGCCCCAAAACATTTTTCTTTCTCCTCTCCTGAGTATTTCCCTGCAAATGTTACCCATTCTCACTAAACTCCAGTCAGCCTAGTTTCTTTCCAGAGCCTTCAGAAAAGGTCTTGGTACATTAATTATTAAACCAGAAAACAAGGAGTGTTTTGGGAAAGGTAGAGGGAAGCAGAGCAGGTGACTGAGATTTATTGGTTTAGCATTAGCCTAAAACTGCTTCTGTTAATTGAAAGCTTTACCATTAACTCAGTGGTGAAGTGTGTGGCTATTAAACAGAGTGGGTAAAAATCCTCCTGGGTTTTCAGGCAGTGCAGTGGAATAGCCCTCTTGGAGAAAGACCCAAAAAAAGGCCCAAACCAGTCCGTGCATGATGAGAATTATTAATATCTAAGAAAAAAGAAAAATACTTGACAGCAAAAAACCACCTGCAAAATCTTTATGTATTTTGAGGTTATGCAAGATTATGATTTTCAGACCTAGAAAAATAAAATCTGGGACCTCTTTTTAGTAGATGCCCCTCTTAGTTTTGCAAGCTTCTCCCTGCCTTCTGTGGTGGCCACAGATGTTGGGTTTGGGGTGTGCCGCAGGGGGAGAAGGGCTTCCAGCTCTCTGTAATGAGACATTAAGCTTCCTTGGAGAAGGCTCAGGCTCAAGTTTTGCTGGCTTAGGGATTTTCCTAGACAGCCTTTCCCAGGATAGGTGATGGTAAATCTTTAAGGAGCAAGCGTGCAGGGAGGCTGGCTTCTGCCTTCCCAGGGCCAACCATTCATTGCTCCCTACGTGGGTCTGAGGGATGTGCTGCACGCAGCAAGCTGCTTTCCTCTGGTTTGGCCTTTTGCTCTTCTTTTCAGCTTATTAGTGGAATTGAACCTTTTGGAGGCTTTCTGCTGACATTGGTAGCTTTGTAAGGAGGGTCAAGCTTCAAGTTTCATTCATTCATAAGCGAGTTTGGCACAGCAGAATCTCTCCAGGACTGCAGTGCCTTCACTGGGGCTGTCTCTAGATGTTTTTTCCCCCCCTTAGAGATCCTGGTTCAATGAATGTAGTTTTTAGTTTAAACTCTTGTAAACCCTCTCTGTGTGTATTCAACATCAGCCTGACTCAGGTTTGCTTGCTATTGGACTTTAACAAGAGCTTATCAGTTTAAATGCACTGCAGTTGGGTTTTGCATCAGTTCAATGAGGTCAATTTAAAATTGATTTCCTAAAGCTATTGCAGGGCTTCCCATATTGACAGGTCAAAGAATTATTGAACACCAACTTAGTAACAATCCTGTTTGCATCGCAGCGTCTTCATCGCTATGTCAGTGCCTGAGCGCTTCAGGAGGCCCCGTTTGAGTTCGTAAATCAGAAGGGAGAAATAAATAAAAGCAGAGAGTGATGTGAGTAACAGTCCCTTTCATGAATCCAGGCCATTGTTGAAAGCACATCAAGCTGTTGGTAGATAAATATTTTTCTGGAGTCAAGAACAGAGAAGCATGTGACATTTCAATTACCACTGTTCATATTTAAATGTAAATAAGTGGCTTCTTTACTCTATAATTCAACAAACCTTATAATTACGATCTTATGATATTTTCATAGCACTCGCAGCAACATATGGCACTTCAATAAGCAAACAAGGCAAGAAATGGAATTAAGAATTTGTGATGTTTGTTTGTGCATTTGTGGCTCTGTTATAAGCCCTTTGTTTTAAATACCTCATTTCTTAATTTAGCAGTTTATACAATTGGAATGACTTTACATGGAACAAAACTGAGCCTTGTGGTTAAGTTACTGCTTGTGTCCTTAATCTGATGTAGGAGTTTTCTGCTGGGGAAAAAAAAACCCAACTCCAAGCAGCTCAATAGTGGTAAAAAGTATTGCCAAAGCTAAATGATCATTAAAGACTGCATGGGTCAGTGCCTTATTAGTGTAAATTATTTTAGCTCCTGCAAATCCTTCTGTTCAGAGCACCGTGCTGATAGAGTTTCAGACTATGATCTGTGCGAGGACTATGAAACATTGATTTGACTTGTAATGTTTCTTGATATCTGACTCAATTCACAAGACCTGTGCAATATCAGGGCCTGAACTGGAGGGAACGCTCAGGCCCTGACCCGATTCAGTAAAATGCCTCTTAACTGAATTTTAATAATAATATACAGTAAGGCACGTAGCAGCACCTGGGCTTACTGATCAATATGGAAAGTGTAGTAATATTTTATACCAAAAGATTTTGTTTATGATCTCCTTTCCCAGCCTTTGACCCCTGTTCTGCTTTATGTACAAGTTACTGTTTTCAATATACTAAAATACAGAGAAGGGAAGTGAAGCTGGGAACTCCTTAGGTAACAGCTGTGTTGCAGTGCATGTCTGTACAGCACCGCGCTGTTCTCTGCTGGCATCCCAGGGAGGCACCACTGGATCCACTGTAGATAACCATCGCTTGGAATTTGTCATGAAGTTTGTGCCGAGCTTATTGCCTGCACTGCTGTACGTGGCCCTCGCTTTGGTGGTGGAATGCCAGAGCCAGCTGGCATGCAGCAGGAAACGAGGTGGCACTGAAAAACATCCTCCAGTTTGTGGGGCTGTTTGGTGCTGTTTGGCAAGGGCAAAGCAGCAGTAAAGGCTTGCTCTGTACTGGATCAATCATAGTGCATCTTAGAAAAATAGGGTGTTAGCTTTTGCAGCAGCAGAGCTGTGGGAAAGCTGTCCTGCCACAGCACTGCCTACCCTCACATCGTGCGTTTTCTCTAAATGCTGCTGGGTGATGTTGCAGAACAGCGAGATGGCAGCTGTGCGCGCTCCCTTGGTGAGTGATGGTCACTAGAGTGTGGTTTCAGGCTTCTGTTGTCTGTGAGGAGGCTTGTGGTTTTTCTGGCCACACAAGTACTTCCAGAGTTTTCGGGGCTTCTTAACTTTTATGCCCAATTTGGTTGCCGATGAGCAAAGAAATGGTAATTCAACTGAGTTGTGATTTAAATAAATAAAAAGACAGGGAGGAAATCAAGCTGTACCATAAAAGGGAGCGCAACTACAATGAGACCTATATCACACAGTGTAAATGATTGGGATGGTATAATAAAATATTTACAGAGCCTCTTGAAGTACATGTTCTATAATATACATTTTAAAATAGCGTTGGGTGTTATTGGCTGCAAGCAATTTATCGTTCACAGTGAATTTTAGATGTAGCTAGGCTCTTGCACTGAGCTAATGCTCAGTTTATTCCTTTTATACTCTATATTTTGTAATATCCTCCAGAATTAAATCAACATTGATATTTGAAGCTTTGAGCTGTGTGACTCTTGGTTGTGGCTTGGTTTTTTTTTTTTTTTTTGGGGGGGGGGGGGGGGGGGGGAGGGGTGGTGTGAAATGAGAGCTGAGGCTTTGAATGGGTCATTCCCTGCAAAGCACAGCATTGTGTGTTATTCTGAAGCACTGGCTCAAGAAAACTGGCTTTGCAGTTGCTGCTGTTTGTGTCAAGGCGAGTGTTGTACACAGTATATGAAGTGTAGCGTAAATAATTTAACTAGCCTTTGAACATGGAAATAGCAACATGATAAAGTAGCAAAACATAACAGGTTTCCAGCCAGACACATCACTGACTAGTTAGCCTAGCTAAAACAAACAGATTTTTTCCTCAAGTGGAATTGATTTAAATGCAAGGAAAAGGCTGCAGAAAGCCATGTTTGCAGATTAACAGTGCCCTGGTTATTTGCAGCTGCAGCAACCTCTCCACTGGCAGTTGAGCTGGGAGTGTGCACTCAGGACAGAAGGAAGGTGAAAGCAGGTGCTGCTGTGTGCATGATGAGGGAGATTCACTGGCATTTGTGGCAAAGTCCTTGTTTGACTGAGGGGGGGTGTTTCAGCCTGGCGATGGCACAAGTTGGGGGTCTTGGAAGACCCCAGGTCAGACTTTCAGCTGGAATCATCCCACTGACCTTGAGGCACTCCAGATCTGCTCATTCACCTGCAAAACTTAAGGATAATATTTCTTCCCAGAATATACAGAAGTAATTTTATATCCCTGCCAAGTAATATTGCTCCAGATGAATGAGTTGTGTTTGTGCCGCAGGCTCTCTGGAGTCCATTTCCAATAGCACATAGAAAGTCAAATTTTGAAAGCCACTGTGTTGTCACACCAAGGGTTTTCTTAAATCTAGTTTCTGAATAAACCTGCAGGACTGACACTTGTGTGAGTTTGTGCCTGCCTGAGTGGGGAGCCTGATAGCAGCATGCGCACAGAAATGCTAAGCTCCTTTTCTGATCCAGAAAGGCAAGGAGCAGCCCTTGCAGAGTGGTGCTCTATTGAATCTCTCTTGGTTGAAATGTTGCAAGCTTGCGTTGTATATTATTCTAAAAAAGCCTTAGGCACAAGATTATCTCTTCTTGCACATCTTATTTTAGGCATCAGCAGCAGTGTGTACGGAAGGCAAATTTACTATTGGAACTATCAATAAAACATAGTTTGTCTGTTAAATTAGTAATCATGAAAAAAGCTCCCAAGGTTTTTATCCTTGTCCCCGTCCCCCCCCCCCCTTTT
>WAAD01038325.1:142835-183940 GCA_013389945.1 Fregata magnificens | reverse complement strand
CCCCCCCTTTTTTTTTTTTTTTTTAATTATTACAAAGCCAGTTTTAAATCTTGCTGTAGGTGGAAATGTGGCCTCCTAAGACTGTTGATGCTTAAGGATCTGCAGGGTACCTGGGGGGCCTTATTGTTGGCCAATGGTGTCAAGGGAGGTCTAAACTAAAACCTAATAATGATTAAGTTAAATGGCTTCAAGTACTATTTTAGGCTTGTTCAATCACAGATGCCCTTCTGGGGCGGCGGGGGGGGGACGGGGATGACAGTTTTCAGACAGCTGAGGAGCGGTGAGTGGTGGGGGGGTTGGGAGGCACGGAGGTGGGAAGTGATGTTTTCATGCAGTTTTTTGTTCACTGTTGTGGTGACAGAACTGGGAGCAGCCTTCTGCTATGCTGGCTTACTCGGTTCTGTGATTAAGGCTGAAACTCCTTTATTATAAAGCTTATTTTCAATGTAATTCCTTCTCTCTTTTTCTGGGAGGAAAAAAGGTCATAATATCTTTCCTTTTGAAGCAGTATCTTCTGGGACATTGGGTAAAAATTGGGGAAAGTTTTAAAAGTGATGATACTTTAAATATGTTGGCTGTGATTTTTCTTTTTGAAATTTATGTTAATACTTTTGGACTTATTTTTAACTCCTGGAAAGCTTGGCCTAGAAACTTGATTTGTTTTGTTTGGCTGGGCTTGCTGAGAATAAGGATGTCTGGGTGTATTTTGGAGGGAGATATGAGGATTAAAGACCTGTTTTGGTGTGTAAAAAAAAAAAAAAAAAAAAAAAAAAAAATTATTGTTTATAATCTAAATGGTTAGAAATGGAAATAGAGTTTTTTCTGGCTCAAGTTTGCTAGAGCCAAATGAGCTGAGGGAGAAGGAAATGTGCAGGAGAGGCACCTGGGAAGGGAAATGAGGCATGGAAGGGCTGTAGAGGACGTGGTTCAGGAATGGCATCATTGAAACAGGGACCTTGAGAAGCCACGAGGCTGGTATGTCACTGTCTCCTTCACGTATGCACTGTTTGATTACATTTTCTTAGTCAAAACTACTGGATATGAAGCACAGCAGAAACGAACAGTACAGCAGTATGTAGGCGTAAACCAAGAGATGGCACCAAGGTCTGCTCATCTCGCCCTGTCATGCCTCAGGCCCGGTTTGACAATGAGGGTCTTCAAATCCCATTGCAGTCATTGCCCTCCTGGGACCGCGTTAAAGCTCAGTGTGGCAGGTTTGCGTAGTACCCTCTGAACTGGTACTTACAAGAATGGTATTTGTGGTGGGATGAGCACTCGGTGCCTTACATTACTGACATCCAGCATGAACCCCAGCTGTGGGCATGGTTATTTTAGAATACAGTGGATGCCTCTTTCTTAGCTTGCTGCAGTTAAACTGTTATAAGCCTTTGAGGACATGATCGCTTCTCATCAACAGGTGTTTTTGGATGATTGGAGGAGTGCAATTACTTCTATTCCATGACAATTCCATGTCTAATCAGATGCATATCTTGGGTAGCAGGCACATATATTTGTTGCAGATGCATCGTTTTTGCATTATCTCCTCTGTAGTGGAAACTGTGATCCTACTGGACTAGGGATTAGTGATTTCTTTAACTCTTCACGCTGCTCTAAGTACTGGGAGAGGATTGTGGTTTCAGTGGAGTTTAAAGGTAGGAAGTGAGACAAGTGAATATTGCAACCACTGGACAAAGGGATGCAGAGTAACCCCAGGAAAACTGAGTTGATCCTTCAGTTTGGCAGCTCCCTGGTGTAGGTAGTACATGGTGGTAGGTTCAGACAGACCTTGGCTTGTTGGCTGTGCTGTTTGCAGCAGCTTGCAATGGGAACGAGGAGCTAAACGTCACCAGGTACTCGGGAGAAGCTCTTCTACCTTTTGCTTGACCAGCATGGCCTCATTATAACTAGTCCCGCAGGACTTAGCCAATATTTGGTTGACTTTCTGCTACAGAGGAAACTTCAGGCATCATATTGATTTGGCCTAAGATATTATATGTGTATTTATTTGCCAGCAAAGATATGCAGAAATACTAGTGCTCTGTTTTAATACAAGCTCAGCTGTTTGCTGATCAGCAGTGACTATTTAAATTGACCAATCTACCTCACCCTGGCTGGAGATCAAGGGATCAGCACTTAATTTCATTCCTTGAATAAAGATTTTTATATATATATATATCTCTCTCTCCACATGGAAATATCAGAACATGAAAGGTTAAATCAATATGGAGTTTTACATTGCTTAAAGGGCATTTGCATCAAAGCAGCCATGAATGCAATTCACTTGTTTAATGAATTTTTTATGCTTATTTAATGAATTTCACAAAGGTTTGGTGTTTTTCATAAAATGGATAAGGACTTCCAGTTTTATGAAATAATAAAAATGGAACTGAAGTTATGAAATGAGCAATCTCATTAGTTAGGCATGATATATTCATATGAAAGTGTACATGTTTCTGAATTATTGCAAGCAGCTCTATTGCTCGAACTGTAACTCGTTATAATAGTATTGCAAATATGCCTTTAGTTAAGATATCAGGAAGTGACAGAAAGAAATTAGATTTTGATTGCTAATAATGATTTAATTAATACTGACTGTATTTAGCATACTATGGATGTGTTTTCTTTAGAAAGCGTATGCTTGTATTCTTCATTGGCAGATAGTTAGTGAAATGCAGTACTATTCCTAGACCCTCTTTGCTAGAATTCTAACTTAATTTTGTGTTTGCAGAGCTTTACGCTCTGTTTTATTATCCTGATGAACAGAGGAAAATATTATGATGGTCTGTCAGTAGTAAGAACATGCCTTATTTTGCACCTTGGTGCTTCTGTAATTTAATGTACTTTTAGAATTGAGTCATCTTGCTAAAAAGTCCTCCCAACTTGATGACACTTCAGGAGCAAGAGGAGAGTGTGAGCATCCCTTACTTAAATAACTTGTCTGAGTGACTATACACTGCAGTGTTGCCTGCTGGTGGGATGTTGTGCTCCTTTCCGGCAGGAGCAGCAGCAAGGCTGCTACTTGCCCTCCTGTTTGGAAAGGACAGATGGATGTAGTCATCCTGTCTTATTAAATAGTGTGCTTGAAAGCTGCTGTCCTGATTTCGAGCACGTGGCGTTACTTTTGAGTTCAGTGCAGTTGCTTGTGGGCACCAAACTACAAGCCTGGACCATGGTGTTGCTATGTGCTGACTGATTCCTGTTGATGTCTGTGTGTTTCCAGGCTCCCTGGCTGGCTGGGTCCCACCACACCAGTTAGATGTACCCCGGTTCCATTCACCAGTGTGGGTATTTTCATTGAGCTAGGGTTATAGATGATACCCGAGTGCATTTCCTTCATCCCTTCCCTCTCCCTCTTGATCTATTACAGACAAACTTTTCCCTTTACTTTCTGACATTTTGGAATGACTTACGAGTGCCTTATCCAAAATGGCTTTTACAACATGCCATAACCAGAGCATTATAACTACACTCAGTGAAGCAGCTCCAAGTGGAGTAAAGGAATCCCACTGCCCAGCCCTGATGGTTTACAGCCCTCATGCTCTGCCAAGGCAGCAGGCAAAAATATTGCAGTAATAAGAGATAAAGCAGGACTTTCAAAATTATTGATCATGACTTATTAGACATCCACTGTGCTATACTCATAAGTAATCTTGTTAAATATACGCATTAAGGCACAACAAGGCAGGGCAACACGGTATCCATCATCAGTGGTTATTAGAGGAAAAGGAGAAATGAAAGCCCTTTTCACCCGTGAAGTGTTGTTATCGCGCTCTTTGGCATGCTTTGAAGCCTTCTTGTGATTGTGCAATTAGCCAAATAAGATACTTAAAGAAAAAAAAAAAACCCAAACAAACCAGTGTTTACATCTGCTGCTGCTCTGTCACCTCCCGCAGGGTGTAAGCGTGCAGGTGGAGCTGGTGCTGTGCCTGTTGGGCAGAGCAGCTCCAGCCTGCCTGGCCCTGGCAGTGGTGCTGGAGAGGGGGGTGCCTCCTCTGTTAGAGCCCCCGCTGAGCATCGCCGGTCCCCACACTGCTTGCTCTTGGAAGCTTGTGCTGCTGTATCTGCACTACTGGGATGACTTGTCTAGGCTGGATTCAGGATGATTTTGCACAATGCAGTTTTTGTCTCTGTTGTGCCTCAAGCATGTAAATATTGGTATATTTATTCTTAGAAATCAAATTCAACATAGGTCGTTTGCACCCTTAAGACTTTAAAGGATGGTTTGGGGCTCTGCGTGCTCACACACTGATAATGTCGCTCCACGGAGGGGTACATGTAATACAACATCTTCCAGCTGGGGAGGCTGCTGGGCCCCCCAGAGCACAGAGGGTCCTGTCCCCCTCCCTTTCCCGGGCTGGGCCCTCTTCTCTCTTCAGACTCTGTCCTTGCAAACTAGAGAAGAAACAGAAGCATTTTATGCAAGCAGTGGAAGTGCGGCAGGGTTAGGTGATTTCCCCTCCCTCCCCCCCCCCCGCCCTGTATCGCACAGCAAATCTGTCCTTGAGCCAGGCTTGGTATCGAGGACTCCTGAGGCCACAGCAAGCAGCTTGACCAATGCTCTGGGTTTGGTGAGGCTCAGGAACCCTTCTGGAGCTCAGCCAGCCTAATTACAGTGCACTTATTGTGGGCAACAGTACCTGAGAGTTTCATAGCGTTGCACCAGATTTAATAACTAGCTGGTATTTAATTTGTGGCATGAAATAACATCTCTTATTATATCTTACATAAATATTTACTTGAGAGATTCGACTAAAAAAAAATTTGCTTGCCTTCAAAGCCTATCAATTTCTCATCTGTGGCTGACAAAGAAAGCTTTGAGTGCTTAAATTCATTTCTAGAAATTAAATTACAATTTTCAACACTAAAGCTTCTGTGATTCCAGACACTTTTCCTTTCCTTTTTATTGTGTTTGACAGCAACTAGACTCTCCAGGTAAGTGGTGGAGTGTAGTCCTATGTAAATGTAAAGCATAAAATGAAAACTGGGGGGAAGAAAAACATTTAAGGTAGGAAATTAGAACAGTTATTGAGTTCCACACTATGGTTAATGAGTGTGCAGAAAGAAAACATCATCTTGGCCTAGTGAGCTGGAGCATTACAACTGTTGCAACACTTCTTCTGTTTTTAGAAGGAAATAAGTAATAACCCCAACACATGGGAAGTCTTCAGTTTGCATTTTTTAATGCCTCAGGGGAGTGCAGTGTTTCTGGTGTAGAATCTGTTAAAATTTTCTTTAAAAGGCAGGTTTTGTTCTGAAACCAAAACAAAAATTAACATATTAAGCATATTTGTAGGTCAGGAGTGTGTGGGAGAGGGCTTGGCTGCTTCACCAGGACACGGCTTTTTCAGAATTGCTCGGCTGAGGTTATAGGCTGTGGAGGGAAGACTGAAAATTACTGTCCCTTACTGAAATAGATTCAGTGTATTTGGGATTTATGCTGTATTGCCCTGGGTATAACTAAAAGCAGGCTGTGATTGCACCGGAGCGGAGGGGGGCTGTGCACAGGTTCTCAGTTTTGGGGTGCTTTGCCATCCTGCCAGGTAGGGGAGGCTGGGATGAGGGCAGTGCTGCCCTGGTGAACCCTCTCACTGTTCACTGCCTGCAGCCAGAGGTCGTAAATGTTACCTCTCTGTCTGGGAGCAGAGGAGAAGACATGTCTAAAGCTTGTTGGGGACGTGCTATAGCATCCCATTGAAAGTCCCTTTTTTCTGCCTTGCTGGTAAGCTTATTCTGTCCTCACTGTTACGCTTCAACTGGACTTACGTGTGGTTAGAAGTAAAATGTGGGCTAAATTGTCCTACGCTGAACTGAGTCCTGAGATTAAGTGATTCAGTTTTTAGGGTACATGGCACAACATTGTGCAGTTGAAAGATAGCTGAAATTTCTGTGAATACATCCCTGTGGTTACAGCCAAGGTATAGGGCCATTTGGCCTGAATTAATAAATGTTGCTTCTCCCCTGGGCTAATTAGCTGCATGGGGTATCCT
This sequence comes from Fregata magnificens, assembly GCA_013389945.1. Classification (NCBI taxonomy): domain Eukaryota; kingdom Metazoa; phylum Chordata; class Aves; order Suliformes; family Fregatidae; genus Fregata; species Fregata magnificens. The sequence goes on along the minus strand of WAAD01038325.1, from coordinate 177,953 downwards.
GCTAACACAGCTATGCAGCTTCTAGTATCTCACTGAACGTCTTACGAGGTACTGTACGTAGTTTTGCATGTTGCTGCATCGTGCAGTTTAGGAATACTCTTGCACGCTTCATGTGCTATTTAAAAACCCCTTTCATGCAAAGGTTGAAGTATTTTCATCTCCTGATGCCGTTACTGAGCAAGCTGTTGAAAGGTGTGAGCAAGTTGATCAATATTTTATCTTTTCCAGGCTAATAAGTTCATTATTACTGATATAGTGTGGCTGGATTCCTTCAGTCTGATAAATAATATCTCAAACAAAAGTAATTGGGATTTTTTTAATGATGCTTTCATTGGAAGGTATCTCAGGGCCAGGCTGGTGCTTATGGTTGAAGCTGGAGGGGGGATGTTTAAACTCCACTAGGTATAAATAATGTGGGACAGGGCAGGGACCCTCAATCCAGTCCCTCTCCTGGGCCGGGAGGAGCTAGGTTGTGAGCGCAGGGGGCTCGTGTGTCCAGGGAGTGATTCCTGAGCCTGCCTGGGCTCATTTGCCCCTCTTCTCTCTCTTGGCCAGAAATTTCCCTCGGGTCCTGAAGCTAAAGGGTTGACTGACGCTGTAATGTTCTGCAAAACAGCCAGCTTGTGCCCAGCTGGCATCAACACCCTGTCCCCTCCTTCCATAACCTGCTCTGGCAAAGTTTTCTGCTCTGAGCAGGGGCAGCGAGGCTTTGTTTCTTGTTGCCCTGAATGGCTGGGAGCAATCATGTTTATGCCCTGCCCCTTGCTACCTCTCAAATTTAAAAGCTGCTCTGAAGTCTGTATTACCTTTTTTGTTTCCCAGAGATGTGGAGCTTAGAATTAAATGGTTCAAATCTGGATCAAGACTAAATAATTTGGGTCAGGGCATAGTCTTAGATGCCCTCCAGGAAACACAGTCAGTGGTTAACCTAATCAGCTCCTGTAATTCCACCAAATTCAGCTGAAACAGCGTTTCTCCAGTAGAAGGAAACTTGAAGTTTAATAGCAAGCATCCTGATTTTGTAACTGTGCTTGAGGATAGTTTTGGCTCTGGTATTTGGAGCAAAACCCAGAAGCAGTGTCAGGGCATTGGTTAGTGCTAGTGCTTAGCAGCTGGGTCCTGGTGCTTTGTATGTGCTGTGATGCCTCTTCCTTAGTATCATGTAATAATTAAGGGTGATTCTCTGGGTTAGAGGAGTTCAGAAATTATATTGCTGATTTAAAAAGAAGTACACAGGCAAGTTTGCAAACTAAAATAGAGATTAACCCGAACCGAAAACTTTACTGGTTGTCAGTGAAGTTTGATTTTTATTTTTGTATGTATACATACACTTTTTAATGCCTCCAGAACTTGCAGCCTTCCCTAGAAAGGACTCTGATCCATGAAGGCTTGTCTTCCACAAAATGCAGTGGCCTCAATGAGCTCCAGCCAGCAGAGGTGCTAGGGAAACCTGGGCAGGTACTGTGTGAAACTGCAGCTTCTTGCGTGATGATGCCATTTTATTTGATCAACTCCAAAAGCCTTAAGACACGCTTGGGGGAGGTCACCGGAGGGACTGGGCATCTACTTCCTCTGGTGCCTTTAAAACTCTTCCTTGGTTTGTGTCTTTGTCTCTTTTTTTTTTTTTTCATATCACTCCACATGCACCTTATGAAAAGTGTTACTGGGAAAAGGCATAAACCGGCTTGTTTTGGGAGGCTGGGGTGACCCAGACTTGATATGTGACTGCCACTGGCAGTCAGTGGCTCTCTGCCTCGTCCGGTGCCATGGTCCCACTGCAGCCCCTGCAGCCCCTCACTGAGAGGCATTTGTAGAGAAGATTTTTCCACTTGCAGTTGAGCAGACTCCTAGTTGCATCTAGTGCCTGCTAAAGTAAAAGGAGAGTGATGGGGCCCCAAATGTCAAGCTCTTAGGGCTGCTACATATTTCTCTGCTTGGGGGAGAGGCCAAGTGTTTGCAACTTTAGAATGTAAAACGTAAAAGCACTTGGTTGTCACATGCCATTAGCTGTTTAAAGCATGACATCTCAGGAAACGCTTCATCGTAATCCTCCAAATGAAGAAATCTGAAGTGAACTTCAAACTGTTTGCTCAGTTTGGGTGTCACGTTACAGGGTCAGATAGTGAACTCAGAGTTGTACCTACTCTCAAATTGGTTTAAACTGCAGCCAGTTCAAGTCCTGAAAAATCAACTTTAACATTTGCTTTACTTTTTCTTTACAAGTAAAACCTAGGAGCGATGCCTACATGACAAAACTTGTCCAGATACTCTTCTCTGGATGTTTTCCCCAAGACACCTTTTGCTCAACAGCACTGTTAGTTTAGCTTTATCATCTGCTTGTTTGCTTTCCTCTTCCTGCAGCCAGATGATAATGGGAAAAGCTGCATTGAAAGCATATACATTGGCTGCCTGGGCTTTTGCTGCTGCAATTAGTTGTATTTTGCCCCAAAAAGAAAAGCTTGGATCTATGATGCTACGTAAGGCAGAAAGTGGTTCTGATGTGTTTGGTTTTGTTCCTTAGTGGTATTTTAGTCGTCCTGCTCTGTTAAGTGGTCCAGTGGAAGATGTGTATGGTATGGAAGGACTGGCAATCATGGCTCACCAAGGCAGCCGGTGAAAACAGCTTTGTAGTTACCCTGATATGAAACTGTTCCTCTAACAAAAGTATGAAAATAGAAATTACATAGTGTTGTGTGGAACAAAGTTTATTTGACTGTGATGCTCAAAGGTCCTATTAAGCTGTCAGTTTGGTCTGCTTTGTCCTTGATTTTGCTCTACCAAAATTTAACGTGGTTTCAGTTCTCAAAGCCAAACCCTTCCAAACTGACCTCTGTAGCCACCCAGGTTAATGCCCTTCAGGAAGATTTTTGTTACTTCAAGATGTCATGATTGTCTCTCTGGTCAGAAGTCCTCCATTCCTTGTTTATCATCATCTTTTTAACATCATGCTCTATATTCATCCCTGTGTAACTCCAGGGGGCTTAATTTGCCTCTGACTTCTGATAATAAAGAAGGTGTGTGTGTTTGGCTGGTGGGCTGATAGCTGTGCAGCATGTTAGCTGTCCCTAATGTTATTCAAATTAAATCCAGGGCTGGGTGAAAGTCTTTGTGCAGACGAATTCATATGAATCCTTGTGAAGAAAGCACAGATACGAGTGGACCTGACAGTGAATTGAATGATGGTGGGAGTAACAAGAAATGCATGACTATTGGTGATCAGGGATAGACTTATTTCTTTTAAAGGTCTGTACAGTTGAGTATTGTTTCTACTTTTTATAAAAAACTTTTCCTATTACTTGTTCTGATACAGGGAAAAACATTACATTTCCACTAAAGAATGTCATCAGGGACATTTTTTCTTATTTCCATGTTATTCCTCTCTGATTTACTTCAAAATACTATTACTGATGTTTGCTTGTTAGATTTCTTCCTGCACTGTACTGAGCTGCATGGCCTCCTCTTTCCTTGAAGATTCCTCTGGTTCTGACATGGGTGTAAACCAGGCTTCCATTTGATCAGACTTCTTACCGGCTAGCGCAGACCCAGCTTGTCGTGCTGCAGGTATTAATCATCCTGCTCCTCCTTTGCTTGTAATCCATCTTCACAAGGTGAAGGTCCCCTTAGAAAAAGGGAAGAAGAAGAGACTGTCACATCTTACAAGACCAGTAATCATGCTAAGCAATGTGTAATGGATGTGACTGTGTGAATCATCTGCTTTTGCTTGTTTTAATATTGGAGACCAAGGGATGGGCGAAGGGACAAAGAACTATGAATTGTTAAGAGGTTTGCCTTAAATTTGTCAATCCCTTGTACAACATCTGCATGTTGTTTCGCTTCCTTCCCTGCCACTTTAGAGAGTGCTGGATCAGTGAGGAACCAGATAGCTCAGTTCATAAAGCAGTGCTTCTGTAAACTATACACAGTTGGGGAATGTGCTTCTGGTGGATTTGTTCCATGAAACGCAAGGGAAGGATTCATGAGTACATAAAATAACAGCCTAATCAAAGAAATAAACAAGAACAAGTCTGTAATCTTCACAAAATTGGGGGGGAAAAAGTGCTTCTGATGGACTTGCTCCTACTGTTTTCTTTGTAGCTGTTTCCAGAGCTCAGACCATCTGTTCCTTGTTGTAGGTTGTTAAGTGAAATGTGCTGCCAATACAAATAGCTCTGCTTGATGTTTGTTTGCATAAATTGTTTTGAAAGCTTCATGACGAATTTTAAGGATTACTTACAGGGGTAGGGCTCTGTGGAGGAGGAAATATAAATTTGATGATGCATGTTGGAATCCATTAATTTGTTTGGAATTTATTATAAAAGCGAACATCCTATGCATTTGTTGAAGGGGGGAGGGAAGCGATTTCATCTTGAGCCCAGAAGGTTATGGTGACGATATGCTAACATGGCCACGTCGCAGTAAATGTGAGCAGGTCTGCCTTTGCATCTTTCTGAGCTTAGTTGCCTTTACTTACCCAACCAAACTCTAGTCAGTATTTCTGACTCTCAAAATTTCAAAGCAGTGATATCTGCTTGGGTTTTGTCTGCCTTAGGAGTCTTGGAATCGTTTTTTTCCAACTCTTGGGTACTGGACAGTTGTGTGGGATCAGTGGCCTTGAAATGAGTGACAAAGCTAAGTGAGGTGAGTGGAGGGGAATTATACTTGGCTGCTATTGATAATATGGCTTACTGCAACTTGGGGACCCACTGGGGATCGGCAGCAATGTTGTGCTACATGCACTATAGCACATGGGGGGGATAGTTCCTGCTCCCCAAAACTGGTGATCTGAAGGCTGACAGAAGGTGAGGGAGGAAAGGTACATAAGGAGAGAGAAGGGATTTGATTAAAGCCGTCTAAGTCGGTGGCAGAGCTTGTGTAGCCAGACTTCTTCATCCTGGTCTGTATACACGGCGGTGCTGCCCGACAGGGAAATGTTTGCAAGCAGTAGGCTTGAAGCAGGTTATACAGAAGCAACTCGTTCCTTGCAGTTGTGCCTCCTCTTAGCAGAGATTTAATTCTGGTGGTTTGTCTTTAGCCTCACTGTTTGGGAACTTCGAGTTGAAAAATCAAATGGTTACCTTCCTTCCCATCAGACCTTTGAATCTGGATGTTGAATGACTGGGCAGACAGATATCCTCTTGTCTCTATGAAACTGTACATTAAAAATACAACTGCACATACGCACACATGCTCCTTTGCTGCTCATCACAGCTTCGCAGTGGTAATTCTCCAGTTTTAAGTGAATTGACCTGGCTGCTTTCATCTTCAGGTAATGCAGCCTCAGTTTATAATTCAGACCAGGAGCTTATGGAGATTTAGAAAGAGGCCCAGAGCTTTGCTTTACTGTGCCAGTTAAAGCATTTATACTGATGACAGTTAAATTGTTGAGGGTTCTGTTATTCATTTACATCACAGACACTAAGGTCCTCTGACGACCTACTGCAAATGTAAGCCAGATGTACCTAAACATATCTATTGTACATTTTACTTCATTTCAAACACTTCTCCTGACTTTCAACTCAAACCTTCTGTCTGTCTTGTCATGCTACAGTGTTTAATGATATTTTATTGCATTAGTTCACAAAACCCTTGAGTTTTTCAGTTGTCCTAAGCTAATGGACTGGATCTGTACCCATTTGCTAATACAAGATCTTTTTTAGTAGGTAGCAGAGCTATTAAACATAAATCAAGGTTTCCGATAAGATATTAGGTTTCTGCTGCATCTTACAGAAGGATAGTCTGCAGTTTTACCTGATTATTATATCTCACAAGCTATAGTTAAAGCTTGTTTGGGGATTTACTGCATTCAATACCCAGTAATTTCATACAAATCCGTAATGATTATTTTGTATGTTTCTTTCACTTAGCTCATAAAAGAAACAGCATAGTTTGCTAGCTGTGGAAATGAGAGCAATCCCCTATTATTGCCTTTGGAAAGATGCACAAAGAACCTTTTTTTTAAAAAAAGGTATTTCTTCATTACTTAACCTGTGCATCAAAAACCAGGCAGTAAGGAGAGAGATCCTGTCTTAGTAAGACAGCACTAGCCTGGCTTGCTACAGGGAGAAAAGCAACACTTTGTAGCACTAAAATCTTTATGTAGTCCTTTGAAAACCAGGTTAAAATTGTATAAGCTTTGGGGAGATTTCTAATCTTATTGTCATACCTTCAGGAGCGAACAGGTGTCTCCTATTCGCCTTTGGAGCAGGGACTCTTCCTTTTGGAAGAAAAAGGTTGACTGTTTGGCATGTTCTCTGGTCCCAGCTGTGGAGAGCACTTGAGCGCAGGCTTGGCTTAGCATGGTTCTTGGTACGTCCTTCCGAAGTGTCTCCACTCCCTGCTGCTATTTTTAAGTATGTGCTCAAGTCCTTCTGAAGCAAATGTGATAGTGGTTAGGCTGTCCTGAAGTATTTCTCTTGATAGGAAGGCACTGAAGGATACACTTCAGAGCGTATACTTTCTTCAAGTGGGATGCAAAGGATGTAATTGCACTCTTATTTTGTATTATAACAGGCTAAGAAATATGCATCACAACTTGATCTTATCTTTACCGGTGTAAATCTGGAGGAGCTTTACAAAAACCTTTTGGGGTTGGTTTAGAATTACACATTGTGAAACGGAGCACGGTGTGGCTTGTTTCTTGGCCAGAAGGTAAATACAGTTGATTGGAGCTGGTTGGGAACTCCTGATAAAAGATTTCTTTGGAAATGCTGATGCGATGAAACAGTTTTAATGAAAATGGATCTGTCCAATGAGAATGTCTCGGGCCTAAGATAAGGGAGGGAGCAAGATGGGGCTGTTCACCCAAAACAGCCACAAGGATGTCCCCTGGGATGTGGGAGTCCTGGGTTCAAGTTCCCTCTGTGGGATTCAGAAAAACCTAGTCTCTCACGACTCAGGCTTGCGGTTAGCCTTGTGGTTATAACGGGGTGAACATTTGGGGATGGAAGGATTAAATGTTTTGAAGCTTTGTACTGGAATGCAATGCGGAGAGAAAACCAGCTTAGAAACCTCAAACATTTCCTTGTGAAACAGGGTTCTTGTTTGTAGCTTGCAGTACAACGGGTTTTTTTTCTTTCTTCAAACTTTAGTTTGCCCTGGTTTTGAGGCGATGTTACCAGCACTGTGATTCTTGTAGTCATCTGCTGTTGCAGATGCTGTTGCTATTATGTTCCTAAAAAATGCAGTGTATTAAAATGAGAACTTGAGAGTTGATCTATGGTGTTATTGCAAAGGAGCAAGAAGACAATCACTTTTATGTAGGTTTCATGAACCTGTTTTGCAGACCAAGTTTGGTCTGATGTTTGTATTTGGGTAGGTTTTTATTGAGTAAGCTTGCACACGCATCTATGTGGTGGTTTGAGTCAGGCTAGTGATAGCAGATGCCTTTATACTAGGTGATAACACCAGAGTGACTTTACAGAGAGCCTGTTTCTCCAAAGAAAAACAATGTTAATTGTTGACTGTACACTATCGTTTGAAATACAGTGCTGTTTAAACACATGGGATGTCATCCTGTGTCACTGAAAAAACAGAAGCAAGCATGGTGTGTTTGCTGATCAGGGATACAAGTGGTTTTTCTTTTAACATTTTCTCAACCGAAAAAAACCCACATCTAAGCTTCACAAGTAAACCACTAGAAATAACACGGCTGGAAATGGGATCATCTTAATGAGACTTTAGAAGACAAAAATAACTATTACAGCTCAAGGTCATTCAGGCTGTTACTGAAGTGTGCCACTGTCTGCGCGGTGAGGCTCAGAGTCTGTAATTCAAGGCATCTCCTACAGCCGTTAGACTTCTGGGGCGTTCCTCTCAACAGAGACGCTGACTTGGGGGCCATTGCGTTGGCTCTGGGGATGACCCCAGCTCTCCACTGGATGTCAGTGTTCCCCAGGAATGCAGCTGCTGGAGCACTTATCTGGCAGTAAAAAAAAAAAAAGAGAGGGGGAGAAAAACTAAAGAACATTAAAGAACAAAACAACCTTGACTCTTTAGGAAAGCTGCTTAGAAACAAGTTTTGTGACTGTTCAAATCAGCCTTAATTATAAGGCAAACTTCAGCAGAAAGATCATGTTTACACTAAAAGGCATCTTATGTGACTTCCGGCCTCACATGCCAAAAAGAGTTGGATTTAGTTTCAGAGAAAACAAATGAACATTCTTCACTCATCTCCCTACAGTCTTGATATTTTGATATGCTGCAAAGTGAGTGATTCTGTTTTTGTCTCTGACAGTTTTTCTTTTTTCAATAGCCACAAAAAAATATTTTTTCAAATCAGTGAAAGCATGAGTGTGTCACTAAATGATTGATTGCTTGCTGGGTTTCAGCCTTTGATAATTAAGCTTAACACAGTGTCTCCTCTTCACTAGAGAATGGTATTGTGCCAGATTCAAATGACACATGAAAAATTGAGATCAGAAAATAAAAACCTTTTAAAAACCAACTGCTCCCATCTGTTGCACAGTTCAGAAGGGAACATAACAGTGGAAGAGGTGCAGAGCATGGAAAACAGGAGGAGGAGGAGTGGTGAGCTCCTTCACAGGCTCCACCTTCCATGCTCACAGAAGTGCCTCCATGTGAAGTTCTTGTTTACTGAAGATCTGTCTCTGGGGTTTTTTTTTGTGGTTTGTGTGTGTTTTGGTGTTGTTTTTTTTTTTTTTTTTACACTAAAATGGATTCACAAAGAGGGAATTTCAACAAGGATTTTTCTGAACAACCGAGTGGCATTTGTAGCACATGTCCAGCTGTATCTTTACAGACTCTAGTTGAGAATGTGCTTGAGTGTGAAGATGTAGTCCTGCATCTTGGTCAGAACACGTTGCTTCTTGACAAAAGGGCAGATTTCTAAATGAAAGTCTGGCAGATGTTTCTGGCCATGATGTGGGGTGTATTTGAGGGCCCTCTCGCCAATTCAGAAAACCCACTACCAAACCTGAAGTGCATTTTCATCTCGAGCTTGCTCAGCAATATTAATGAGCTTTGTGTTTGTTAGTAAAACTGACTTCTCCCAGGCTGTAACAAGGTTAGCTCCCTTAGACTTCAAGGTTTAGGCTGGAGTTTTTAACTTAAGAAAACTAAGACACAAATGTGTGACAGCCCTGGCTGACCTGAGAATTACAGGGTGGCACCAGGGGTGAATGTCCTGGTGTTTTGAGTTAAAGATACCTTGCCCTCTAAGTCTCGAAAGAATAGCAGTACACCAGGACCAGGGTTTGACTTTACAAAAACTTGGAGACAGAAGTCCCCATGCATCTCATGGGAAGCTTTAATTTGAGGAAGACTTTCGACCTGTTATTTAGCTCAGTTTAGGCAGTCAACCCAAGCTAAGGATGTCATCTTTTGCATTACAGAGCCACTTGCAGAGGAATGAGCCCCTCCTCTGGGGACAGGACTGACCAGCAGTGACAAACCAAGCTGTGAACTGACCTTGCTGCGTGTCCCCTGTGAGAGAGGTGATGCATGTGCAGGAAGAGGCACTGGGAGAGGCACTGAGCAGCTCTGAAAGGTTGGTAAAGCTTAGGGCTGACTGTCCCAGACACCTGTGGCTTTCCAGGGTAGATTCTTATTGTGGCACTTAATTGTGCACAGCACAACGTTGAGGTAAAGCTGTGCTGGAGTGATGTGCTGAATAGGGTTTACATACCTTCCCCTGGAAGTGGCTGGTGTTTGATGTAAAGCAGTGAGTCCAGGTCATGAGTTATCTTTATCTTTTGGGACAGAATGTATGGGTCTGACTTGTCAACTGTTTAAGGACATGAGAGAGCAAACCACCTTTATCCAAAAGACACCCCGAGCTCTCTCTGAGACTGGTAGCCAGAGCTGGTTCAAGAGAGGTATTCTGGACAAAACTTTCATTTGGACAAAATAGCTGACACTGCTTCTCAGTCTGAGAAGCCAGGAAGTGAGTAAACAGTTTTCCTCTTGCTTTTGGTTGAAGGTCTGACTTTTTTAGAAGCTCTGCAACCTCGGAGCTCCTGGAAAGCTGAACGAGAGGGGTTGACTGATCAATACTTCCGAAAAATTGGGTTACTTTGTGCTACTCCTTAAGGTTGTTAGTGCGGTCCGAGCTAAGCTCCTGTCTTGTCTTCTGTAAACTGATGAACTGTCATGTAATAAGCCAAATGGAAATGTCTGCTTCATGTTTTTATCCCCCACTTTATTTGTTGCCTTGTTTCCCTGCTTAAATTGTCATAATATAGTGAGCCAGGAGTTACTGTATTTAATGTCTCACAAATGTAGGCAAGCAAAACTGCAAGTAAACGGGTTACTGTGTTAGGTCGATTTTTCTCTAGTGAATTAAAGCAACTTGTGCACGTGTGACCTATGAATTTCAGCAGAGGCCATGGTGCTACAAGTAGGATCATGCAACACCCAGTGGAGTTGCAGTCCATGCAGTCAGAGCTGTTTTGAGTTGCAGTAGGGAAGACTGAACCTTGTGACATTTAGATAGGATGCGAAGTTATTTCATTTGCTCTTTTTAGTCTTCTAGATTAAATTATCATATCCAAACAAACTAAAATGGTGAACAACATAAATATGAGAAGTGAGATGCTTGCCTGTAGCTTTAGCAATGGATTGTCTGACTGAGGCTTCAGGTGACTTCTGCAGATTGCTAAAATATTTTCTGAATTGGATACAGCTGGGGAACTGTCTGATAGGGAGCTGAAAACTGGCCCATCCTGTGGTGCTTGTATGCCTGTAGTCAAATGTGCCGAGAATCTCCCTCCTCCTCCCCCCAGCTTTTTTGAGTTGTCAAATACTTGTGAAGCTCTGAATGTGCCAGACCTGAAGGCATATAAACCCAGTGAACTATGCTGTATTCACTAAATTCCAATAATAAGTTGAAGGATCAAACCCTGAAAGGAGCAGATTGATGTAGCCTAACTGGCTGCTGGGATGGATGCAGCACTCCGCCTGCTGAGAAGCCAGGCCACAGAAATCCCATCTAACTTGGATCAATGGGAAATCGGCATCTGGGCTGCTAATTTTGTATGTGATTCTTTGTAAAATGTAATCATTACCATTCATTCCTACAATGTGTTTTCTTTCCTTGTGAGACAGAGTGTTTATTTGATCACACTGAGAACCCATGTCTTATCTGGTCTTCTAACTTTTTCCTTTTGAAAGAGATAACGGAGGAAGGGGGGATCAGAGCAGGGAGGGAGAGTGGTATTATGGATAAATATCCTATTTGCATCTGCACAGTTAGTCACAGTTGAATATTAAAGCTCCTGTTATTTTCAGCAGCCTTTACAATGTGAGACTGAAATTGTGTTTAATTTTTACTGGAGCTGTAGTTTTGGCTTTTTTTTTTTTTTTTCCCCCTCCAAGAAAGATACTCAAGTTGCTCCACACTGGGGGGTTTACTGAGTTCAGGCAGTGCATACATGAATTAGAAACAAATAGGCTTAATTTCCTAAGGTCTTACAGGACTGTTAATGGTTAAGCCTTGCTAAGGGATTGTGCTCTCTTCCTTTACCAGTTCTTTCCCCTTCATCTAGAAGGGCAACATTTTTACTTCATACAGTCACTAGGAGAAAAAAAAAAGAAGTTACTTTGTAAGTGACCCTTGACTATATTGGCTCTTGTGGCTGACCCTAGGTTAAAGGATACCGAGATAGCTCAAGCCTGCTTTTTGTCAGCGTTTCCACTCTACAGGAACTCCTGGAGATGCCTTGGTGGGAATCCAGTGATAAAACTGGAGCTCATTTCTCACTTACAGAAAGGAAAACAAAACCGAGGAAAGAATGTTTCCTGCTACTCTTTGGTCAGTTGATAAGCTTAATTGGCCAGGCCTGCCTGCTGTACATTGATTGTACCTACTAATAAAAGAGCTATTGATTGGCACTTTATTTAGCACTGGCTTGCATGGACTATAGTTCCTGCTAATGTTATTACTACATCAACCTTTTCCTGTTCCCCAGCTCTTTAGTGCTATAAATTATGTCAAATGCCACCAGTGTTTTCAGTATTCTTGGACAGTTTTCTTTAAGTTTTTGACCTCCTTAGTACACAGTGTGTCATCTCTAATATGTGTGAGAATGTCTAATGGGATGCAGGAGGAATGTAGATGCTAACTTGTTATGAAAAAGTACTGGAATTGTTATGCCTACATCTTATGTTTTAATTGGACCTCAGAAATCAAATAAATTGATATTCCTTGGCATCTATTTAATGTGACTGTGATTAGTGAGCAGTGGTGGCAGATTAATGGAGACAAATACCTATACCTGGAAACTTGCACTGTCTTCGTCACCTTGCTATTACCAGTAGAGGTCGGCGTACAGGCTCCTGTCTATATGTAAAAGCCCCAGATAATGTAAAGATGGGGATTGGGTAAGTAAACTTAAGAGACTAAAAGCAAACATCTCCAGCAGTCCCAAACTCTGCAAGCATGGTACTTGGCTTCTTTGCTACCAATGCTAGGGCTGCCCTGAAAGCAGAAATGTAGTTGGGGTGGACCAGTCCCCCTTGTTAAAGCGCAGAGCAGTGGTCCTGTGCCCATTGCAGGAGCAGATCTGGGACCTCATTGGTGAGAAGTGCTGCTCTTGATCTCAAGACAGAGGGGTTTGGGGCTCAAGCAGGTAACTGGTATTTCAGACCTGATTTCAGTCCCCAGTCTGCCGTAGAAGGTCCCGTTAGTGTGGATGAATGATACAATTTTCTGTATCCCATTACTAAATGAATATCGATAGAGCCTAGCACAAGAAGCCCTGCCTCAGTTGAGGTTCTGCCCGTGCTACTGTAGTATGTCCCCTTAGTGTGTTTTATAAAGAAAATGTCTCGGACATCAATAAAAGTTCAGCAGAAATGAGCAAGAACAGCTGGTCAATACTAGTATGTAGTCCTCTTTTCCTCTGGGTGATAATATTCCAAAAAATTAAACGGTCGAAATATCCGATTTTTGTTTAAGTCGTACACTAGTTTGGAAGGAGTTTGGTGTTCCTCTAAATTTCTTGATCAAGTTTCAGTCTTTGTGGCTGGGTGGAGGTTGTTCGTGTGGGCATTACTTAAAAGCATTAACGCTATTGAATCGTGACATTAATACCTAACTCTTTACCTGAAGTAAAGCTTGCACTGTGTTTGATGACTGAGGATAGGGGTCTGGGTAACTGAGTGGAGATAGCTGTTTGTAGCTGTAAGGAGTCACTACTAAATGAGCATCTGCAATGCAGGATTGCTGAATTGGTAAGTAGTATTTTGTCCCAGCAATTCAGAAGTGGGCAAAATATCTCTGTTTCTGCAGATCCCAGAAAGTTGTGCCAGCCTTGTGGGGGAATTTTGACCCCTCAGGACAGATGTGTGGGCCAGATGTCGGAGGCTTACCTGGCATTTAAGTGTTGAGATCATAGCCTAGGCTTGGGAGAGAGCTCCCTGGAAAGTCTGGCTGCTAGTGTTGTAGTAGAACTGGAAGGTGCTGAGGTCTCCAAACCCCGGCCTTATGCTCTTTGGAACAGCAGGGCAATAACTCACTTCTATGGACTGAAACAGTAACATAAAATATGCTTTAACTTTTTGTTTGCTTTCCTGTACATTAACCGGACATAGTTACCTGCATGTACCATGGCAGGTCTGAGTTGTGAGCAGCTCTTTGGAACCTTTTCCTTAGTACGTGCCAGTAAAGAATTAATGGTAGCAACAGCCAACACAGGGTGTATGTCACAAACTGAATTGTGAATTCAGCTATAAAGAAATTGAATGGTCCCTATTTTTAGGGCTCTTTTTCACTAAGAAAAACAGTAAGAAATTTTATTAGCAACTTTTTCCAAGCATCCTTTTCAAATGTAGGATTGGTGTTATCTGTTTTGCAGGAGAGTGGAACACATTGCACGAAAAATAGTTTTAATGTGTTAAATCTCCAATTCCTTCTCTGGAATATTTGCTTTCTCCACTGCTTCAGTTTATAACATGACATTTAAATATTACTTTGGAGAATCATTGAGATATATATGTAAATATATTGATACCTACATTGCATTAAGATTAATCTCCATTTTGAGAAAGAAAAACAAAACAGTGCATTCTTATATGCAGATCCTTTACCTTTGCACCTCTGTTTACGTATTTCTTCTGACATAAGTGCATTTGCACTAGTATATGCCGTAGGAGATTCTTAAAAGCAGCCCAGAAGTTGAAGCTGGGAAAGGGGTGACGGATGTGCATTGTGAACTTCAAATATAAGGTCTCTGCTAAAATGGTAAATTAGTGAAGAACTTGGTAAACTTAAAATTCAGGAGATATGGCTATAATTGATACTCTAGCACTTTTGCATTCTCCCCTGTGCGCATCAAATCATCTTTCAGATAAAAAAATTCTTTCTGGTTAATGAAATTTTGGAGACAAAGTGTAGTTTATTTCCCCCTATCAAAGGCTATTTCTCCTAACAATTATTTCTAATGCTCTTAAAAGAACCTTGTATTTAAAAAATGCTCTTTTTTAAAAAAAAAAGTTGTTTTAGATCTCAAACAATAAGACTAACAAATGAATCTACATGACATCTCCAAGAAAACAGTGTTTTTCACTGCCTTTGAGGTTTAATCTGCAGAACAGCAGCATGTGGGGATCATGACTGAAGGCATGAAAGCCCACAGCCTTGGTTTTGGTACAGTTATGAACTTCATAGAGCAGTGCTGATTTAGAGCAGTTGAGGATGGCTCTGACCTGCTTGTGGAGACCTGACATCCCTTGTGACTCTTGGGAGTTTTATAACTTTGTTCTTCCTTCTCACTCCCATTATACTACTTGCGATGAGGAACAGATTACTTGTGCTTTGCCTAGTAGTGCTCTGTTACAATGCTTTTGTTTCAGTTACTTTTTTGTTTCAGTGGCTGAGCTTTTTACTGGTGGATATTGCCCTGTATTGAAGTGCTTTGAGTGCATTTATGTATAGGAACATTTCTCATCTCCCCTTGTATTTCATGAAGTCCTCACTCCAATTTTCCTGTTGTACCATCTTCAGCACAGAGTCTCCAGTTTTGGGGTTTTTGTGTGGTGGCAGTTGTACGTGGAATTGCACGGCGCTTGTCAGTTCTTCTGTCAGAAAAATGGTACTTGGAGGAAATGTGCGTAAGCTCCAGTTACGTGTGGGTACACAGGGAGACAACTTGCTCGCGTGTCACAAGGCCATCTGGCTAGCTTTGCGATTGGGCTTCTTCCAGCCCTGGCAGCCGTGTCCTGGTCTTGGCCAGAAGGCTGTGTACAGCAGTGCTCACCTCTCTCCTGGGGCAGGGATTTGGCACAACAGAGACTCAGGTGGGCAGAGTTATTGGTGCCATTCACTGGGAGCCTCTTGTGCTTCCCAGCTGCAGTGGGCACCTACTGCCCAATTAGCCTGACCATTACAAACGTGAGGTTCAAGGAGGGGGCAGAGGTTTTGCATGCTAATTAAAGATAAAACTTACTGCAAGCAAAGCAACAATTAGAAAGGAACAGAGAAATGTATGCGTTTTCCATTTATTAGCTGTGCGTGCAATTTAGAAGTGTAATGAATCTGTCCCTGTAATTCCAGCTGACGCTTGCTTAGCACCCTTGCAGGGCAGCGGTGGAGTAGGGAGGTGATGCTGGCTGTGGTTGCTCCAGGTCTCTCTAGCGCTGCCGGGCTCTCCCGAAATACCGCAGGAGTGGTAAGAGCTGGCACTGTGCAGCACAGTGGGAGTCAGACTGTTGCTGGAAACTTGAAGCGGTTGTGGAAACTCTGCTGTGCCTGTGCACACCGTGACTTGCAGTGGTTTATAAATCTGACAGCCTGGCTCCCCTTCACAGGGAGAGGGGAAGGCTTTCTAGGATTACTCCCTGCCTACTGTAACTGCCTACTCCAAACCCTGAAACAACTAAAGCCAATGTTCAAATAAGGACTGTAAAATATGAATGTGCACTGTGGCCAGCTATTTTAAGAGCTTTAACTACCGCAGGTAATGTGACATCCCTGTGCCCTGCGCTTATACAAATGCCGGCACTGGGATGCACATAGGAAATGCTCTGAGAAATACCTGTAACAACTGAGAACAAACTGTGGAATAAGATCCATAACAGGAGAGGTTAGGGAAACAAGGGTGTACCAGCAAACATGGCAATGTTAACCCAAAAATCAAGACCACAGAATGTGAACATGGGTTAGAAATTGGTGTCTTCTGCTGTTAGTACTCCTTCCTGCTGTTCTTCCACTCTGAGCTTGGCTCCCAGTGGGAAGGTTCCGTTCTTTAAATGGTGCAAGTTAAAAATCAGCAAGCTAATTCCATAATTATTTTTCAAGAAGCAAAATGTAGCTTTACAAGTTGCATTCGGATGTACCAGGGTGTGTTTGACAGTGCTTCATACCTCACAATGCTCCCAAGGCAAGTATTAATTGCCCCATAAAACATGCTCTGTCATGTCTTGTGGTTCAACATGTTACATGTCTGTGCAAACTTGTTTTATAGCCCTAACAGCCCACTACTGCTTCTGAGAAATGTTTTCCTTTTGATGGGGGAAAGAAAAACAACATTTAAAAGTATTATAACAGTGACAAGGAAGAAAGAATGCTATAGAACTTCCACTGGCTGGAAAAGCTGTCACAGATTAAACACCTGTTATAAATGGGTGCACATATTTTATATTAAGGAGTCTCTGTCTAGAGAACAAATCCATCTCCTTTAATTTGAGGCATTACCTGATATCTGGGGCAAATGTTGCCTTAATTTGACTTGGGGCAGAAGTAGGAGGGTATGTGTAGCTGCAGCCACATCTCGTGACTCAGTGGTGCTCCAGCAAAGCTGTTCTTGCTGCTCTAGAACGTGCCACGGGCTTCATAACTTCATTGCATGCGAAAGCTAGTTGCTGTGGGTCTGAGTGTTATTTATCTAAGATGTTTCCACAGTAATTAAGACAACTGAAAACAGAGCGGACCTCTTGACTATTGAGAATTTTAATTGTCCTTTCCAAGTCTTCTAGTTCCCACTCCCACGTCTCCAGGAATGAGAATGAGCAAGCCTGCAAGCGGATTACAGCCTAGCCCCAAAGATCTACACATGGCGTAGCTTCTCTGAGGTCAGAAAGGATTATTTCCAATGTCTAATAGCAAGCATGTGGCTGAGTCTGTGTGGGGCCAGGCTCCAAACAAAGGAGAGAGTATCCCTGTATATACAGACTAGTATGTGTATAGTAGTAGTAGTAGTAGTACCTGGAGGGGTTTGTGAGAATACATCCTTCCACCTAGTTTAGGTGCCTGCACTGCAGGACAAGTCTCGCTCTGTGCTGAATGGGAGGCGATGCTCTTCCCGATCACTTGGAAGATTACCTTAGGTTTCCTTCCTCAAAATTATTTCTGGGGTTAATCTTTATGATCGGAGTAAGCTTAGTTCCTCGTCCCATTCCTTCCTGGTTGTCTTCTGAATCGTAATTGTGAGCAGACTTGTAGTCAAGCCCCGATAAGGGGTTTGGAACTTGCTCTTCTTCTTTAAAAGGTATTTTTAGCCTGTTCCCCCCTGTGCAATAAGTAGTTAATACTGGATTTAGTACCTGCTGTGCTGTGACCTATTACCTTTGTGATATGGGAGCATTTTATAGCCACTTTTCACTCCATACCGCTGGCAGAATGATTTCATGATGTATATAGATGTTGAAGATTCAGACCTCAGATTTGTCGATGTGTTGCCAAGTATCTAGCATAGGCACCCAATTAAACTGTAATTTAGTTTTTCTTGGTTTGCGCTTTGCTAAATCTGGATGATTTTTCTGCTTTCAGCTCAAAAGTGAGGAAAGATCCAAAGATATTCAAGTGACAAGTCTGGCAAGGAGATCCAACTGAAGTTTACTCATTAAAAACTGCAAAAATACAATTTTATCTACCAAAACTAAGCTGATGGTCTTGCTGAGATTTGGGCCAGAATATTTGTGTTGCCACATACGCTATATAATATACACAACTTCTGCATGTAATAAATACATGCTATTTTCAGGCGCTGCTGCTGCACAGTAGTTGAGCAGGAAATTGTTTTTATTCGCAAGTAATGCAATGTGAATTGAAAGGATACTCTAATTTATGAATAAGTAAATCTTGCTTTTACAAGAGTTAACTCCATTATGTATAAGTAGTTTTTGCTTTACAGTTGTAAAATCAGTGGAAGTTAGAACCTTATTCATAAACAAACATTTTAAAAATTTATGAAGCATTCCCTTTGTGTTCTCCTCGGGACACACAAGGAACGTGCCTCCCCCACCTGTGTAAATTATCCCTCGTGAAATCCATTTTTGTGATTTATCAATCCTCTCTACCCTCGCTTGCAGGCTAATGTATCCGAGAGCTACAGTGTGTAATAGTCCCTTAAATCAAGAGGAAATAAGGAGGTTTGTTAAAGTAGATTAAGAAGAAGTTGAAGGGAGCAGTTCCACAAGCCACTACTCATGTCAGTGTCCTCGCTGCTTCCAAAAGCTCAAGTTATAGGAGGAGCTTTGTGCTCTTAGCACCGCACTGTCCGGCGGGCGAGCGCTGGGCAGCGTGCTCAGCCCGTTTCTGCTGAAGCTGAGGCAGTCCTCTAATCCGGAGTAGGGGCGGGAGGCTGAGGAAAGTAGCCAGTTTTGAGGTGGTAGAAAAGGCATCTTTTGGAAGAAAAAGTTTGAGGAGGAAAACTATGCAGGTTAAGACTGATACCGTATGAAAGCTGTTTCTTGCTTGTCAGAAACAGCAGCAACAAAAAAACCAAAACAAAATCCCACAAACAAAACGTATATTCAAATCCTGTGATTCACACAGCTTCAACGTGAGCTCATGCAAGGATAGCAGTGTGGCATACTTGATAAGAAATGTGATATCTTGTCATTTTGATGCACACAATGTCTGACCCTTCCAAAAAAAAAAAAAAAGTTTTATGGTCCCAGATAGTTTTGTTTAAGCTTCAATTTCCTGGCTGGGTCTTGTCACAAAACTCCCAGGTCGTGTTCATAGAGTAAATGCTTTCGGAGGCACTGGCTCCCTGTCTGGCTAGAGCTCCAGGAGGAACCATAATTTCAAGATGGCATCTCGTGCATAACATTGGAACATGAAGTATTCCTTGGGTGTTTTTCTTGAATACTGATAGAGCAATTTTCCTGGTAGCACCTGGCAAGACATCCCTGGTGAGGTTGAGAGCCTGAAATCTGATAAAAATGAAGCTATTGTGAATTATCACCAGCAAGGCCAAGTTGGGGAGAAAAGACAGAGGAGACAATTTTTCTGAGCCCTTCTAAAATAGGGCAGTTGCCAAGGCCACGAAAGTCCAGCGAGAAGCCTTGCTCTGAAGGCATGGAGAGCCCTCGTGGCACAAGGTTGAGGACTGGAGTGTCTGCCTGTGAAAGGGAGGCAGGAGCGCACAGCTATTGCCTGATGAGACCCTGCAACTACTGAGAGACTCCGTGAAGCATATGGGCTGCAAAGTATTTGGGAATATTTTGTTGCTAGACAGACCAGATTAATTTTTTGTGGGAACATCAGTGGGAGTAGCAGGATTCAATATGTTTAAAAATTAGGCGTAAGGTAGATATGTCGTTCATCTCTGTGCTTGTTATCTAGTGGAAGAAACTACATGGCTGTGTTGAGGGAAGTACTCCATTCAATTCGTGTCTGACTTGCATGAGCTTGTGCAAAAGCAAAATTAGCTTTCTATAGGTGTCCAAGCAAAGCATAGGCATTTTTTAGCAATGGGGTTTTAGCAAGATGACTTTAAATTCCCATGGTGAGTCAACCGTGTTAGTACACACTGGCCATAAAAACTACATCTGTTAGCCGTAGTGTGTGTATGCAGCTCACCAAGACACATAAAGTTAAAGCTTTGGCCAAGTCTGCAACAATACAAAGAATTCTATTAAAACAGTAAAGAGACTTTGTTCAGGTTGGTATTGTTTGCCTTTAGACTGTGGCTATGTTGGAGTATATGATGATACATAAAGTAAGTGGATACTTCTCTCTAGAAATACCATAACTTATCTGTTAGGCACTTGTAAATAATAGCAATGTAATTTGCCTGGTAAATTATTGGAGGTGAAGTAGTCTGCCTGTAACTTTCATAGTCCAGTGCAGCAATTGAGGCTGCAATGTGCTAAGTGCTGTTTGGATTTAGAATTAAAAATTATTTTTGCTGACTAGATGGCACAGCCTATGTGAACATTAATCTGTTCCTTCTCTTACAAAGTGTTTCAAATAATATGGTGGCCGATAGCTCAGATAACACTTATGGTGAAGGGAAAACAACCTTACAGAAATAAGAATGATATAAAGGAGTGAATTGCAGGGAGTTTGTCATGAAGGAAAGGAAGAGCTATGCTTGAAATTAGTTACTGCGACTTTGGAGTTGCAGCTTATTGCAGTGGTTTTTGAGATGGGATGAATTAGTGTGTAACAGAGAAATCCCCACTCACTGTGGGCCAGGAAAGGAACTTTCCTTGGATACAACTTGTTGCAACTTCGGTGGTGCTTCATCGTTTGCACCAAGTACCCAGGTCTATCCCATAGTGATAATTCCCAAAAATGTTTTTGTATGTAAAACTTGCACAGGTGACTGTACACGTGGACTATAAAATATTTCCGGCATTAATTTGAGAAATGGGCTTTTGAATATAAATGGAGATAGGAAGATGCTTGGTAGCAAAATGTTCCTACCAAATTCCTTCACTGGGGCAGAGGAAATGGGCAGCTAACAGATAAGCAGATGCTTATGAATAGAAACATTTATTGACTAGTTTGAGATGACTCAACATTTAAATCACTAGTAGCATCCTTTATTATTAAGGTAAATACTCCACTGACAGCATTAGTCAATATACATGTGTAAATCTACATGTGATGTTTTTACTGTATGCTTAACGTTTGAGTTATGCGCTTCTGGTTCTGAAACAATGAACTGGAGGCTGGAAATCATTTTGGTCCTGACAAAAAGTGCTGCCTTTCTCAAAACATTTACATTTTGGGTACTTGGCTGCAGCACCTGACAGCACCGCTATAGCCTAATTGAAGCTCTGTCTCAGCAGTGCCACCATAAACCACACTTCCTAGAGTTCATAACCAGGGCAAATTTAGAGGGGGGAAGGGAGGGTGCCAATTTTGTAAAGCTGCAATATGATACATAAAGTCTCAGTAACTGGATCATTTTGAAAACATCGCCTTAAATCATGTCACACTTAGGAAAATGTTTAGCTGTAAGAATTGTTTGGCTAGCAGTCCGAAGCCAGTCAGTCAGGGTAGCTTGATCTGAGCCAAATTCATGAATATCAGCCCATGTTCATAAATATTTAATGGATGGGAACTAATATAATTCACATGGCTTTGCTGCTTTCAGCTCTCTATACTGGCTTCCAAATTCTTGCCCAAAGCATCAGTGCCCCCACAGGGGAAATACCATGTATCTCGTGTCTCATGATGCTATCGCATACATCACTTACCTAAATATCACACTTACCGCTCAGTATTACACAAACTTACGATTACCCTGAAAAATGGGTTTTGGTATCTGTTCACATTGATACAGGATAGGGGCTAGGCTGAGCTCAGACTGTGGTTTGGCCCCTGCTGGTACGTGGCTGAAGATTTCTGTTACTCACAGTTGTGCTTCAGTAGTATTGCTGTAGAAGAATGAGCTTGTATCAAAAAGTGAGACTTTTTTTTCTGTTATTGATTCCTTAAAGAAACTTCAACCTTCCCGTGAATAACCACAAAATATTACAAAAAGCCTCAAAACAGGCAAATATACCAAAATAGATAAGAAACTCAAACCCCAGCAAGTCCGGGGCAGCTTGCCATTTGTCTTCTACAATTATATGTTCATGTTCAGTGGCATATTCATACGATCTGGCTCTCCATGGAATTGTAATTTGATGACACTAATGATTATTGAGGAATAATTTTTTTCACTGGGGAAAAAAAATGTAGCACAGCCAATTTGGGTGATGGCATAAGTGATTCAATGGTTTAAATACTAATAAAAATTGAAATATTTTAGCAAGGGTTAATTGGAGGGCTTTTTTCAAGCCCACTTAGCTAAAAGTAATTAAAAAGGAGAGAAAAACCAACATGATTGAGGCTATTGATATCGGTGAGGGTTAAAAAAAAAAAAATGCTGTGTCAGTTTCTGCCTTCAGAGAGCCTGCAGAACCCTCAGGCTCCACATTCACAGTCATTTCAGGCAAGTAAATAACAAAAAGAGAAAAATATGTTAGGCCGTTGCCTGGAGAGGGGCTTAAAAATATTAAGAAAGAAGACAAGAACAATAAACCGTCCTTGTAGCTTTCCCCGAAGCAGGAAGACTGTCAGGAATAGCTTTTAAAAAGGGGGTGGGGGTGGGGGGAGGTGGGAATCCAAGAACTTCTGGGCATGAATGAGCTTATCTCAGGTGATGTTTCAGTGACACACACCAAAGTGTACCTTCTATGTGTAAATTTGCCTGACACATTTTTAAAGTCTCTGGGGGGTATTTGCTGCTGTTATCAGTTAAACCTGAGAACACTAATTTTATTACATTTGAAATTTGATGGCCTGTTTTACGCAGGAGGTCAGCCCAGACTGTAATGGTCCCTGCTGGCCTTCATATTTATGAATGTAATGAGTAAAGGGTCTCATCCTCCAAACACTCAGGCAGCTGAGTATATTAGCATACGGTAGGTGACTTCAATAACATTAACCACAGGGCTCAGTAAAGTTAAATCTCTAAATATTTGGAAACTCAAACCATAAGTATCTACCACTATTTCCTTCGACTGAAACATTTACTGCTAAAATACAAAGCTACAACATTTTTTACATATGTTTTATGTAAGGATGGTTTTAAGTTACTCCTTAATTCTAATCATGTCTGTTTAGACATGTGCCGTTACTGCAGCATGAATCTATGTAATGAAGATGTCTTTGGACTAGAGAGAAACTTTCCTTCTGCTACAATGTGAATCACCAGCTCTCATCTTTGTTTTATGGCCTGTTAGCAGACGCATTCATACTCTGTCTTCTCACACTGTTGCATCTACAACTTCTAAGAGTTACTAAAGGGAGAGGTGGTTTTGGTAGTAGCTCATATTTTTCACATCTAATCTGTGCTGCTCCCATCCCAATAAAACCGTGAGACTTGGACGAGTAAGGACATTTCACTTGCATATCTTGGATCTGCTCCACAAGGGAGCTGACACTATTTTAGATTTCTCTGTCACCTCAGGATGCTGCTAATGACTAGGAGGTTGTAAGATGCACCTTCCCCTTGATGCCCCTTCTAGGTTATTAACTTCTTTGATGCATCAGTGTCAGGAAATAATGTCAAAACCCAATCTTCTTAAAAGCCTATTGTAGGGAGTTTAAAAGAAAACTCCGAACAACAGTAATATGGGAAAGTTGAGTAAAAGATCTTATCTTTTCTCATTCAATTTAATATGCAGTCAGAACTGAGCCAATTTAATGACTTTCCTGTTTATAAGTGTATAAAATTAAGAGTTACTGGTTCTCCTACTTATGAAGATTAATTTAATATCAGATGTAAACCCTAATGTATTCTCTATCTTAGCTTTTCTTGATAGTTGTATGTATTTCAGTCTTTTCTGAATAAGTCTCCTAATTGTGAGTAGGTCAAGAGTCACTTTGTGTTATAATTCCCATCCAATCTCATAAGCCAAGCAGAGTGATTGGATGTTGGTTCTCCAAGGAAAACCTAAATGGCACGGTACCAAAGATGACTTACCTGACACCGCCCTTCCTCTGGCACTAACCATAGATCAGAGCTTGTTCTTAGCAAACAATTTGTGGGTAGAGCTCTTTCAGACTAGAGAGCAATCTCTGCTGGGACAAGGATTTAAGAAGGGGTGGCTTTTTGCAAGACAAATATATGGTCCTGGCTGTCATGTCTAACTCTGAACTGGGTGATCAGTACTTAATCTCCTGTGTGGTGAAACCACTGTGGTTGGAACATGGAAAACAGCTTGATGGCCTGTTTTATGCAGGTCAGCCTGGACTTTCAAACATGACAGTAATCTGAGTGTTTTAGTTCACAAGCCCAAACCGAGATATCCCCAAAAGGTCTGATGGTAGAAGTATGTGTTTAAAGATTACTGGAAGTCAGACCCATGAGTATCCATTAGGTTGGAGACTCTAAAATGGGGGCAATGAAGATTGCCCCACTCCTTTATGGAAACTTTCATCTGGTGCCTAAAGAAGCTTAAAGATAAAATGAGGGAAATATTCATAAAGGGGGCTTATGAGAAAGATGGAGGCAGAGTTTTTAGCAGGGCTTGTTGTGATAGGACAAGGGGTAATGGTTTTAAATCAAAAGAGGGTAGGTTTAGGCTTGATATAAGGAAGAAACTTTTTATGATGAGGGCAGTGAAATACTGGAACAGGCTGCCCAGAGAGGTGGTAGATGCCCCATCCCTGGAAACATCCAAGGTCAGGCTGGACAGGGCTCTGAGCAACATGATCTTAGTGGAAGATGTCCCTGCTCATTGCAGGGGGGGTTGGACTAGATGACCTTTAAAGGTGCCTTCCAACCCAAACTATTCTATGATTTTATGATCTGAAAAGGAATGTGAGGGAACTCAGGTAGAAGTTCAGACTCCATACCATTCAAACTGCATGTGTGCTAATGCTGTTGCTGCATGGCTCTTACCTTGAGCTGCTCCACCGGTGCTGCTTGCAAATGGTCATATGAGTCCACATAGCTTGTGTGTAATTCCGCCCATGTTAATGCGTAGGAAAGAAGAGAGAAGACGAGGTGAAGCTAGAAGAATGGAAGCTGCAGATACTCACAGACTTCTTAGTGCCAAATTTCCATTTATGCACGCAACACCCATGGAAATCGGTTTGTATTAGGCACGTAGATGCATTTTACAGGTCCTGAGCTGAGCTCCAGTGAGGAGCAGTTACAGGAGGAGCCTTAAAGGCATTGCCCAAACTTTCCTGGGAGCATCCAGGTTTTCTTGGAGATAACTGGATTTACTAGTAATCCCAAAGCACTGACTGGACGCAGTCCACAGGACCGGTTCTCCTCAGTACAGATGTGAACTTGCACCAGGGAAGGGAGGTGGGGACTTGGGGGGTATGAGATGGAGGTTATGAAGTGCTGAAGAGGGCTAAAAAACCTGAGGGCAGAAGGCACCTTTCACCAGGGAAAGTGGCTCAGAACTGCTCCATCTCTGAGCTTTGGCTTGATGCCACAATCTAAGCCTAAATAATTTGTGATGGAATGACAAAAGCTCCTTTGGCTTTCATGTTACACTGCACCTTCTAAATTTTTTAAGCATTGAGTCTTAGCTGCTTTATATGTGGATGGTTTTACATTTAATGAGGTGCTGCTAATTTTCAGTTTAGTCTATTTATTCTTCGTTATGAGGAGCAGAAGCAGCTGCTAATTCCCCTTGAGACTGTTCATGTAGAGTACCTGCACCCACCCACGTATCCTCATAAATAGTTTCTTGAACTAAAATGAGCTCTCGGTATTCATTTACTTGCTTTTGGCAGATTTAAGTGGGAATATAAATCTGCATCCGCTTTTTGATTCACAAATGCATTTTATTCCATAAAGAATTCATGCAGCCACATATGAAAACTGCACCTCTGTTTCTGCTAAGTTATAGTCTTTCCCTTCTGTTAGATAGCTTCTCTCCTCTGCCCCCATTTGCCTGCTCCCGTATTGCTAAATAACGGTAGTTTTAGTATTGCCAGAACAGAATATTCACTAGCAATTCTCAATTCTGACATCCTAAAGCCCTAGAGTCATATTTCAGGCCTGGATGGCACTTAAAGGCCCATAATCTTTTGCTGAATGGGTTTTGCAATACGCAAGCTGAGGCAAATTATTCAGTTTAAGGACCTGAGCTGCTCCGGGAATTCAGGGCTGGAACGTGGCGCACGCCATTGTTTTTAATTATTTATTTATTTAGAAAATGTTTGAGCAGGAAAACCTGCAGGGATGGAACATTTCACATATCGTTAGTTCCTGGCACCACAGCCTTGGAAAAAAAACCGCAGCCATTACACCATTCTTGGCGTTCAGGTTCAAGCACAGAGTGGAGAACTTACCTGGAAAAAACCAGTGATGAAGACTGGGAGACGGCTGGGGGGAGACGATGATCCTTGGCGCGGGGGTCAGCCTTTTTTCAGTCAAGGAGAATGGGATTTAGTAACAATAAATACAATCCACAGACCATGCTGATAATGGTGCTTTGATTTGTTTGATGTGGAAAACGTTTATTGAGGAAAAAATGACTGTTTATGGGCTGGTGAATTCCTGGCAGTTTTCCCTGTATGACTTAGGGAAGGCTCTTTCAGGGCCTCTGATGCAATTACAAAGTGGTACCAGGGTGAATTTAAACACCCTTTCTGCACCAAAAAACCTCCATGATGAAGGATTGGACTTCCATATTCTCTGGAAAAATTTTCCAGGATATTGTGAGGATGTATCTGAATAGAGTTAATAATTTTATGCTATGGCTAATAAAAGTAATGGTGCTCTAGCAAGCAAGTTTAAGGATTCCCCTTGTGAGCTGAGTCTTTATTTCCTCAGTTTTTAGAACTTATTCTGTTTTTACATATATTTTTATTCTGATGAACCCAATAATCATTTTATGTCTTCCTGTTCCTTCCCCTATGAAGTTCATGGAGCATTACTTCAGGGTTAACACATCAGTTACTCCAGGATCCTGCCCTTATTACAACACGGGTAGATGTTTTGGGTTGTGCTTGCAGGCAGTGCAGTTCTGTTAGGAAACCAGCCCTGAGTATCTGGATCTTCAACTGACTATGTTGATATATTTTATTTCCTCTGCTGGAAGAGTTCTGCCCTGTAATGAACTTCTGTATTGAAATTAGGAGTATGGGAGTATTTCAGAGGCAGGTTGGTCAGTGTGGAGTCTTACAAATCAAAATGCATGATCAAAATTAGATAATCTTATATTTATCAAGGTTATAGAATCATAGAATCATAAAGGTTGGAAAAGACCTCTAAGATCATCAAGTCCAACTGTCAACCAACACCACCATGCCTCCTAAATAGTAGACTCACCTTGTAAAGGTAGCCAAAGACCAATGTAATAGACAAAAATAAATATACCTTGTATTGTAAAGTTAGGGTGGCAAGCCACGTGGTAGGTTTCTTGCTGAGCTTGCGTTGTTTGATTCTATGATTTTATGACTTAGATGGGAGACACCTGAAGATATTTGCAGGCTAAATTCTGACCTTTAAATGAGATTTTTTTTTTGCATTTTAAAAAATATTTTTGAGAAAGTATCTCTAATGTTAGTATGAACAAGAGAAAGTAGATGATAATGCGGTAACCATTCGGATTTAAATGTAAGTGGCCAAATACACAGTAGGACTTGTGGTTGTGGAGTCATGCTGTTTTGCACTGGCCCCGAATCTGGTGCAAATTTCAAATCCCTTTGGCATGCAAACTTCGTAGCTCAGTAATGCTATTCAACCACATTACATGCATCTATTTCATATGCTCAGTTGTTTCTGCTGTTCCAGGATTTACCTAAAATTACGGGAGAAATAATCCTTTCTAGCCTTATTACTCTTCTTTGTAGTGTCGCATCCATTCAGTAGCCTCGCTCCTGACGGTGTTGCTGTCTGAGTGCGCCGGATTTCATCCGCCTACTTGGGGACCGACTGTTTGGCATGCGCTACTGCTGCTTTCTGGCAATGCCAACGTAGTTTAACTTCAGCAACCTGAAGGACCAATGGTGCCAACAGTTTAAAGGCATAGCTCTCACTGAACATGAAGTATTTAAACTCATATGGCTTTCTACCCCCTGGTAAGAAAGTGTTGGCAGCTTTCACCTTGGAGCTCTGATCATCTGCTCTTTTTCTCCCCTCCCCCATCCCCCAAAGTTTGTGCAGGCTAAGCTAGCAATGCCTGAGGTGCCGCCTTCCTGCAGCTGCTCAGTTGCTTCTTGCCAGATGATAGGGCTTCTGGAAAGGGGAACTTTATCACTTTTTAGTTTTTTGTGTAGTCAGCCTCTGTAAAGAGGTTTCTGCAGCAGTTTAGATGGAATAACTGCAGTTGAGACGCTGTTGTCAGAAAACTAGTTAAAGTTGACTTTGCTTATTTGTTTTAAAAGTCCATGGTTTTTGTAATTCTTCTGGCTGCAATTCTATTGGAATTCCATATTTAACAGAGGAACTAATAGTACCAGTCAGCATCAACTGAGCTGGTGTTCTGCATCAAGAACTACATGGGTTTGAGCACACAGCTCTGTTGAGGTCTCAGCCAAGACCTGCAACTCAAAACTGCTGGGCTCGTGTGGTTCAGTCCATCTCAGTCTGTTGGAGAGGTTTGGTTAAGTTTCCTCTATAAAGCATTGGTTGAAAGACCATACCCGTGATCATGGGAGTTATGAGCATGCTCAGCATGTTGCGGGCAAGCACTGAGCACCGCTGTTTCCACAGAGATTGCTCTCCTGTCACAGGCACCCGCTTACTCCCCAGCATGGTCTAGGTGTATGGTACTAGCCAGCAGGCAAGCAAGGAACAAGGTAGGCACAAGCCAAAATGTTAAAACAATGGGGCCATCCATTTACTTAAGCCCGTCAAGTTCCTGGGGACTTGAAAGGGTGCTCGAGGTCTTGGCCCTCCATTTAATGGGTCTCCGTACAAAGGCAGTGGTCTGATTGTGACTGGTATGTTCATCAATTGGTAAGACTGAAGAAATTAGCCAGGACCCTGGCTATCTGGGCCCATGATTTTTTATCGAGTTGGCTATCTTAAAGCATATCTTTTTGCCAAGCACTTCACTGTACTCAGATGTGATTCACTGTTGATGTATACATATGTTATAGCATCTAACTAATCTTCTTTGTGCTCTGGAATAGGCAGTGCTGGTCATACCAATTTAGATGTACAAATGTGACTTGTGGGTTGTGTTGTCTACATAAAAAAAAATAGTATGTGTATTATTGGACATACTGTGCTTGGTGTTTCGGCATGGATCGCTGCCTCCAGAAATGTTTTGTAGGTTTTATATGCTTTTATACTGCTAAGCTGTATTATATTTCCTGTATTTGCATTGGCCTAAATGATTGAATTTAGCTAAAACCTTGGATTTTGTTCAGCTTGCTGGTGGAAATTTATTTTTATTGTATAGCCAGATACATACAAGGTCTTGAAAAACAGAGGGTGGGGAGAATCAGTTGCTTGTTTGCTTAGAATCGCGGGAAGAACACAGCATTACTGGGCTTTGTAATACCTTAGTCCCAAAGCCATAAAAGTACTGAAGATGAGAATTACAAGTGTTGTAAGGAAGACTTTCCACTTAACTTGGGCTTGACGTTTCTCAGAACCTCTAAAATGTTTGCCCTTTGTGTGACAAGTCCCAAACCAGAATGAATTCAAAGGGTCATGGCTGTAAAGTAACATCAGCATGTTCTGGTGGGATCTTGGCATCTGTGACCGCAAATCCCACCAGAGCGCCGAGGGATGTGAGGACTTGTTGGCTGCTATGGGTGTTTTGGAAGTCTGATGGATGGACTTGCTATGGGTTTCAGAGAAACATTCAGACTTTACTGAAATTAATTGGGAGACTCCTGGACTTGGGGTAGATCTCAGGTCAAGGCCCTCAAGATGTTTGAGAGTCTGGGTCTTAGTGCCAGCTCTGGTAAAGGACATGCTATAAAAAAAGAAAAAGGGAAAGAAAGATNAAAAAAAACAACAACAAAACAAAAAAAACCAAACCAAAACCCACCAAAAAAACCCCAAAACCAACCAAAAAACCAGAGACAATTTAAAGAAGTGGTGAGAGATGTGAATACCTGGAAACTTAGTGATGCCAGAGGTTATTTTCAGTGACTTCTAAGCAAAGCATGATGATTGGGGTGTTTTGTTTGGTTTTTTTTTTTTAAGATATATATTTTTTTTTTCTAAGTTGTTTGATTTGGGGATTTTTTTTTAAGTTTTTTTCTTGAAGAGGTAAAGTGCCTTCCTTCATACTTTAAGAACCCTTGTTTTCCATTTTAGGATCTATTTGAGAAGAGTTACTTCATGCAATTATGCAGAACTCATTAGATGCACTAAATTTAACTTTTTCAAACTTCTTGTTTTCCAAGTGGTTGTCTCCAGGAGGGAATTCTCCTGCATGTGGCTGAGCTGTGTGTTTATTGTAGCTTTGTTTTCACTGGCAGTGAAGTTCTGAGGAGTCATTTCTTTCAAGTTTGATGCCTCCCAGTTGCTTGTATGAACTGTTTCCCAAGGTACAAGGTAGATTGGTTAGTTGGAGAGAGATCTGACCGCAGTACAAAAAGTAGTTTTCTTATCTTAGAAAGATGTCATTGTTGTTCATTCCTAAAATATGTCAGCAGTACCGACAGTACCTCTAGTAACATTTGGAGATGGTCATGGCTACGCTCGGAGGTCTAAAGTGTCCAAACTGAAACTGCAAAGGTCTGTAAAACACTAATGTGGTGATTTGGGGTTTAGGAATGTAATAGACCATAGCTAAGGCCTGTGCAGCCAATTCCTAATTTTTTTTCGTTCAGATTGAGGCTAACTGTACGAAAGATGTCTTACTTTCTTCACTTTTAGCAATCTAAACCCATTACAAATAGTTTTATGCCTAACCCCTGGGTTGATGCAGAATCTCCCTTTCTGCTGGAAAGAGCTGGAATTCTGCTGAACCTGTTCAAATTCATTGTTTAGTCCCTTGCATGTTGCTGTTTCTTGTGTTCAGATCAACCTTCTACAGTGTGTCTCTGTTATGTAATTCTAAGTGTAATAATTAAATGACTAATGCTGATTTATAGCATTTTTATGATTGGTTTAATACCACGTAAGTGTTTCATATCAGAGTTTAACAGAGTTGGTCCCCATGTTGAAGTTGTGTCCTCCATTGTTAGAGGCAAATAGGTGATATTTTAGGGAAAGAAGGGGCAAAAGGAATATGCAGATTATCATGAGAACAAAGCTCAGGTGGACTGTGATGTCTTTGCAAGCCGGAGATGTAAAGAGCTATTGAAACTGAACCTCTATCTCTTTGCACATGAATCTTTTTCCCACTCTGATATGGAGATCATGGACTTTCCGAGGTCAGTATTCTCTTTGGTAGTAGAATAATAAATTATATAAAAGGTAGTTTCCTTTTATTAGGTGTAAAAAAAAAAAAAAAAAAAAAAAGTTGGACCCAGGCTGCCTTCTGCAGTATAGGCTTCATCTGCTAAGGAAAAGTAAGGGGTTTGGTTTTGTTTTGGATTTTGTTTTTTTCAAATAGGTGGCTCACAGGTTTTCTATTCAGAGTGTAAGTTTTATCCCAAAGATGCGAGAACTTATCAGAGAGATACTGTAGTGTGGGTGGAAGTTTTATTGGTGAAGTTTGCATATCTGAAAGACTAGGCGATGAGTTATCACTAAAATACGCCTGTTCAGCATTGGAGATGCAATTGTCCTGTAACCCAGATGCTTCTGATGGTGGGGAAAAAACTGTTTTACTGAAGTGGGCAAGGCAACCTGCCACTCTTCTCATCTAAGAAGGGAAAAATGAAGAGTTTTAATAAAAGGAAGACATTACATACATGACTTGTTCTCATGTGTTTTCTTGCTCCATAATAATCTTTTAATATTAAGATTGATGTGAAAGATAAAGTTGTGTTATTAAAATCATGGCTCTAGGTTGGCCCTCAGCTGGTGATGGATTTATTAACGAGTACATCTTGTGTGCATGCTCACATAGTAGGTTACCAGGACTAGTAAGAAGAATGACACAGAGGGTGTTTGCCATCACAGTTTCAAAGGCATCCATATGAAGCACTTGTCCATCAAAATTAGCTTCAGGCATTTAATGAGAACCACCCTAACATGCAAATGTAACCTTTTAGACCCATTTCCAGCAAGGCATTAGAGTGTTTTCCCAAATGCATGGCTGGGAGTTCTAGTGAGATAACAGGAGAGAATATTGAACGTAAAAGAAAATGGAATAGTTAGGAGATTTTTTTTTTCATATATTTATTATTCTAGCTTCTGGCTTTGGTCTTCCCATTATGTGTCATTATAAGAATCAAATCACTGAAGGCATTTTGGCCTAAGTTTCTCACTTAGTACCGTAAGTACAATGACCATAAATTAACAGGGCCACCTGGAATGTGAAGAAATCTTTATTTACAGAAGACTGTAATCTGCAATTACTCAGTTCAACGTAAATAAGTTTTAGTTTTATAGTTGGTCTCATTAATCTAATTCCATATGCCAGAGTCACAGTATCATCTGGAAAATTTTCCATTATTAGTGACATTTTATTAAACTCTACTAAAAAGTTGAAAACAGTAATTTGAAATACCTTATTTATAGGAATTGGACTTAAAATGTGTGTCTGTCTGTCTTTGTGCAGGTGTATGAGAAGGAGAAAATGAGCCACCAAAAAAAGGAAAGCAAATTACTTTAGGAGCTACATCTCCTTTCAATGAATAGTAATTTAAATACAGGACCTCTTTAGGGGCTTTAGAAATGAGGCCGCTGAATCTGTTTTGATCTGGATTCTTTACAGCCGACAAAAGGGTTAACTGCCTGGAAGAAGGTGGGCATTTTGAAGCACACTTTGCCTATGAGATAAAGATCATATGAAAATTTACATGTTAATGGAACATTTAAGGGGAAAAAAAATTGCTCTTTGTCAATTGATTGTATAAATATTTTATCTAGTGTAATATTAGAGGAAGGCAAGCGTGAAGGCATTCAGTTTGAATAGTTTTTGAGAGGAAAATTAGGACATTATTGTTGAAGAAATAATATAAAATAGGGAGTTACAAGCACTTGATCTAAACTGTAAAAACCTTTCATGCACTCTGGCAGAAAGAGCAGATTAAATCCATAATGAAATGGGTAACTTTAGGCCTGCATAAATTTCCAAGCAGTCTGAGTTTCCCAGGAATCTCTCTCTGCTAGATTAATGGCTAGCAGCCTGCCACATAATGAAGTAGTTTGCCTTGGCAATGTGCTCATGAATTTATTATGGTGTCCACAAGTGTGCTATATGGCCTAGACATCTTTATAAATCCTGGATTTAGAGCTGCAGCGATGAGCCATTTCGGTCCTAATGGTGAGGTTGATTTATCACTGTGGTCCTCCACTCCACCCTCCAACCCCCTCCCTGACAGTTATAAAAGGAAAATGCAGGTCATATCATTGATGGAAATGAAATGTGAAGGTAATTAGATAATGCCAAATGGATATGGGAAAAGGTGCACTGCTGAAATTTTAAATATGTTGGTAATTTTTTCCTTGGAGCAATTATATCAGGTTGATTTATTTTTACAGTTTATAATCACTTAACTACCTGTGGCTGATTTTAACCAGAGCTTGTGCCTTTGGAGACAAGAAGTAGAGCTTTTCAGTCCATGATTGTTTATTGTAAATTCATTTATCTCAAAATACCTAATTTATTATGCAATTTACACAAGTCACAGCTCATTGCTGATGGGGAATAATGATTACCCATTTGGCTCCTTGTAAACTGTTCTCTGTGGCTTTATAAAATAATCAACAGTCAAAGCTGCAAGGATTTAAAGAATTCTCTATGTTGAAATGGAAACCTCTTTTTTTCTCTAAAAGACACTGGAGAACAGTAGGGTACAAAGTAAATTATCTAGAGATATTTCAAATCGATGCATGAGTAGTCCAGAAATTACTATATCGGATATTTATAACTCATATTTGTATTACGGGGGGATCAGGGCTTTTAACAGGAATTTGGACATTTCCAAAAGGAACAGTGAAGTTTTTTAGCAACCAAGGTAGCAGAGCTTCGAAAACAAAAGCACTACCGTGTAATAGTGTGTTATGGACCAAAAGAAATAGATCCACCCTGGGATTTTCAAAGGGACCTAAAGGAGTAAGGGGAGAGCACTGCGGTTCCACAGCAGCCCTGCTGTCAAAAGCACTGAGACTTTTTCAGCAAATCTTGAGCTACTGCAAACTGAAACTTCTAACAGGTTGTTTGGTTCTCAGTCCTGAAGAGTCGGCTGTTGTGAAATGGCAATTAGTGATTTTTCTAATCTGTAACCTGGGGGAGGGTGGGTGGCTGAGCTGGGTATCGCAGGGTTTTGAATTGGTTTTTGACTGAGTGATAAAGTGCTGCTTTTTTTTTTTTTTTTTTTTAAATGAGGAAGGTACGGTGCGGTGCTAATGAGCTAGGGACGGGCAGTTCTAGAAGTGATGTTT
Source organism: Fregata magnificens (assembly GCA_013389945.1). Lineage (NCBI taxonomy): Eukaryota > Metazoa > Chordata > Aves > Suliformes > Fregatidae > Fregata > Fregata magnificens. The sequence goes on along the minus strand of WAAD01038325.1, from coordinate 143,835 downwards.
TGCTTTTAAAAAAAGCGCAAGTTATTACGTTCATTTTGGACTTGATACAGAGGTCCCTCCAGTCAGCAGCGTAGCTTTTGCTGTTGGCTGGTTGTAGAACAGGCATGTGAAAACTCTACCTGGATGGTCCAGGCTTCCTTGGTCTCTTCTAACTCGGATTTGGTGGTAACAGTTGAAATGCCTGGTGATAGCTCATCAGCTGAAGGAATATTTTGGTAATTCAGGGGCAGGTAAGCACTTGAATCACAAAGGCAGGAAAAGGGGGCCAGGTTGGTTGAGTGGGATCAAGTCTGAAGTTATCTTCTGATAAAGCTTGAAAAGAATTTTGGAGCTCTTTGCAGAGAGAGTGACTCTCTTGCAGCTTACAGAGCTCTCTGTGTCTGGTCCATCTGTCTTTGCAGCTTTTTGGGACATAAATTTTGTTGGGCTTTAAATGGCACTATGTCAGCAGCATAGTTCTCATTTTGTCTCTGAAGCAATTGGATTGAATCAAAGTCCTTTCTCAGCTGGAAGAGAGTTTTCACTTGCAGTTTATCCCTACTTCGTGAGTAACAAACCACTAAAACTAGGCAAGGATTACACTATGCCAGCAGCTTGGAGTTGTACTGAAAAACTGGTTATTTCTTTGAAGAGATGCAACTTGCCTATAGTGCCTTGAACTCAGGAAAGCGAGAGTTGCCAGATCTCCATTCACACTGTGTTTGGTAAATCCCTCTCTTGGCGTGCCTGATTTGTGTCTGGTCACCCTGGAACATCAAATCTGGATTAAAACTGAGCTGCTTTAGTTGAGCTCAGTGAGCCTGGGCACGCACAGCCACTGAAATGTAGCACTGTGTTCAGAGCAAGGCCCTTCCTTCTAGGGCTAGTGATGAGTAGAAAAGAGCCTGCCTTGCTGCTTTTAAAAATAATTTTGCATTCCAAAAGCAATATAGAAAGTGGCAGATTCAAAGTGAAGCTTAAATGAATCTGCTGGGGCTTAAGCTTCTTCAACAGACTTCCC
>WAAD01038325.1:130212-141505 GCA_013389945.1 Fregata magnificens | reverse complement strand
TCTTATCAAAATACCCCCCCCCCCCTTAAAAAAAGGGAAAAGAATGGTTCTGCATGTTTTGTTGTGTAAATGAGTTACTCAGAAATTCTCAGCATCAAACATTCAAGTCCGGAAGTAAAAATTCTGCACATTCCTGGAGAAAATTTGATAGTGATGCATATTTGATCAAATATTTGTTTCATAAGTTTCCAAACATTCACACATCCCTTTGAGCTGACTGGGGTTGGCAGTGTTCCATATGCTGGCGTAGGTAAGCTGCCACAATTATTTGCTCTTTGCCCATAAATAAATTCTCACCTTTCTGGAACAGCCAGTCCTGGCTCTTTGTAAGTGCTGTTGGTTTTTGCATAAAATGAGTTGGTATCTGTTGCGAACTAACTAGTCGCTGTGTGCCGTGACTACTGGGTCCAACTCTGTAGCCTCTACTTATAGCCCATGGAAATCTTCCGAGAAGTTTACTGTTCCTGTTGTTGTTTATGGGCTGGGCTATGGCAGTACTGATAATAATGCATTCTCTTGTCTTGTGTTACACATAACTTGATGTTTTTCCATGGTAAGGTTTCCAGGCATAAAATAGTGCATGGAGTCCAGGGGGGAACAACCAAGGGAGCCTGACTGGTTATGTCTTCAGTAGCAGGTGTTTTTTTTGGTTTGGTGGTTGTTTGTGGTGGTTTGGTGGTGGTTTGGGTTTTTTTTGTTGTTGTTTTTTTTAAAATGCCCCCTGTAATTAGCTATAAGCTGATGGTATGCAGCCCTATTAAGTCCATTTTAGTTGATGCTTCTCAAGTAATGTATTACGTATTGGTTCTAAGGCAGCTAAATTACTCTTGAAAACACCTGCTGCCTGTGTCTTAGTTTTTCAGGGACTACTGTAATAAGAAGTCTAGAATTTCATTTAACTGAAGTTTAAGATTTAAAAGATAAGTACTGTTCAGTTGACTAATCAAATAGTCATAAAAGCTCTTTTCTGAACTATAATTACATTTATTCAGTTCTGGGTTTGATTTATTTTTTATTTTAATTGTCAGCCCTGCTACACCATGATGCTAATAGAAATGTTATTGCAGCCAATATGGGCTAAAATGATGTCTGATGATTATTAATGAGAGCAATAAGAAGGTATCTTCATATAAAGTCAGCATTAAAGGAGTAATTCATTTTACCTGATATAATTGGATTGTAGCATTTAAATAGCCTGGGACTTCCTCTTAATTGTGATTAGTTGTAGCTTCTTCCTTTTAGTACAATATTTAACTCTTCCTCCACTACTACTTCTGTTTCTTTTATGAAGTAATTAAACATGAATTGCTCAGTGCCTTTTAATAAATATATCCAAGGATTTAGTAGCTGTTAAATGGAATAGCTGCCTGTTAGAAATACTTATGCACAGTACCCATGGCTGGAGGTGTGAAGCTATCACTTCACTATAATGTTTCATATGGCACATCATTATAAAAGTACGTCAATTCTTGCTTTGGTTGCAAGAATCACAGCAGGTGTCTTTGTCGGGAGTGATTGTAAAGCTGAATTTGGAGAATCAAATGAAAGGAGGGTAATTATCATCTTTATTTTACCAAGGGATAAGCAGAATCCACAAAGGCTTGTCTGGAACTGTGGTCGCCAAATGAGCTGGTCTGAAATGTCAGTGTGCTGAGCCCCTGCGTTCTCCTCTGCGATGTAGCGTTTTGGGAGACTGCACAGTATGTTATGGGAGATGAATTTTGTTCTCCAATGCTGCCCTGTTTTGCTGTCTCAGAAAAATTAACTGTTCCAAGTGAACTCAGTCTGGCTGTTCACTGCCCAGTTTCTGGTAGATGAATTTAATTTGGAGATCCAGCCATTTTTAAAAAAACCCTGAATTTATTTTGCCAGTGTAGACACACAGAGCATGACAGGGTGGGGGGAGCACATGTATAGTACTCCCGATCCACAGGTTTTAAGAATTTGAAACAAAACCTTGTTTCATCCTTCTATTAATTTAACTAGGATTTGAAGAGCTCTAATGATTCAGAATTTAAAAGGACAGTCACTTGGGAGCTGTGATATAAAAGTTATGACACTTTACTGTAAGAAATGAGCATCTATCAGGAGAATAGTAATGCTGATACATAGGAGGGCTCTCTGAGGACAAGTTAGAACCGTTTATCCCTTGCTGAGAAATGCACATATTTCTTACTTATGCCTACTAGTGCACCTGGAGAGACTCTCAGAGTCTGGCGCTGGTAGCTCCCAGCTAATATACATTGATTTACTTTAGAGTACATGAGGATAGATAAGAATCTGCTGATCAGTCTTCCATGTTCTCTGCTCTGTGTGTACCTTGCTTAACTGTTAAGATAGCCAAGCATTTAGAGTGTATGTAATTCCTTTCTCCTCTTTTGCAACCTCTATGCTGTTTTTTCCATGTTAATGAGATGTAATTTGAAAATATCTGGGTGTATTTTCATGCGTATTATTCTGTATTCTGTGTGGTATTTTGACATGTGGAGGAAATAAAATACCGATTGCTTGATGTCAGCAGTTTTCTCTGAGGTTTAAATCTAGTCTCCTAAGGCATCTTTTAGGCCACATTATTTTGCAGCTATGAAGCCTGGTGGCAGCTCTTTTGTGCCCATGGCACCAGCAAAGCAGTTGGTTTCTCTAACGTAAGTAATATCAATTCTGTTAGGAGTGAGGCTTCTCCAAGCTCCTTTTTTCATGGCTTTGACACACGTTAGTGATGGATGCGTAAAATCTTTCCTGTAGTCTCTGTTTAATTGCATAAGTTGAGCTGGTGAGAGTTATGAGTGTGGAGTGAGAATCCAGTGTGTACACGAGTGCCTGCCCCCCTCTTCAACTATGCCTAGTTTTGCATTTTGACAAAAAATAATTAATGGACTCCAAAAATGCCCAGGATAAATAATGAATGAAATTAGGCTACCAGTAATCTATTCCAAAGGCTATAATGTGTTTAAAGGAACTTGCAGAGTTAACAAAAACTTGTTCTTTTAAGGCTGGCTCGAAAGGGCCAGTAATACTAATGACACTTTTGCATCCCATCCAGAATTTTGGAGGGAGTACAAGCAGAGGGGAGGGATTGAGCTGATGGATATTTAGGTTTTCAGAAAATGATGAGTGGTACTAGAGCACCAAATGAGGGCTGGGCGAGCTGCTCTGCCCAGCCTTGCCAACACAGCCTAATCCTGGTGTGCAAATATCTCTGCCCACAAGCCTTTCAAGAATAAAAATGGATGGTCAGGTTGAAATGTACCGAATTATGTAGTGGTTTGTTTGGTTTTTATGTGGATAAACGTCCAGTAGAGATTGTCGAAACCGCTAAATTTATTTACACTTGAGACCCAAAGACAGGCTTCAGCTTTGGTTTCCTGAGGCCACTCAGATTGCTCGACTCAAATCTCTATGAAAACACATCTGCACCAAACCGAGATACATTGTGTTTTCCAAGCCGTGTGGGTCACTTTTGTCTAGGATTAGGCTCTTTTCATTTTCTCTAGAAAGGCAGATCTCATAGGGAAGTCACACTGCATTTTCTTTTATCAGTTTCTCTGAACACAAATTGACAGAATATGTGAAAAGATCTGAAATGTCAAGACAACTTTATGTATTGCCACTGTTGCAAAATTTCAAGGGTTCTTGACTAAGATATGCAAGAAAAGAATGGATAGTCTTAAAACCAACCTGTGTTGGTTTTAAAATAGAGATACTGTTCCTCAAAGTTGAAATTGGCAGTTGATGAAAATTCATGTTTGTATAGTACATGATGAGTCCATTTAAAAATTTAGGTACCTTGTGATCACAGTTTCCAAAATTTGGAGTGAATTTTTCTTCCGTGCTCATACTGCTGTTTGAAAGCAGGTGGAAGAGAACTTTTAAGAAGAAAATCATAGAATATCCTGAGATGGAAGGGACCCATGAGGATCAAAACACGCAAAATGGGTTGTTTTAAGATGGAAGAATGAGTTTCGAAGTCCTCAGTTGATGCTAATTTGGGTTCTGGTGAACTGTAAAGAGACTCATCTTGGAGAGGTGGTGCTGTGTGTCCTGCAGAGAGGACAGTTCTCTTGAAAATAATGGGAAAAATCCAGGTGTGGAGCAGTTCAAGTTTTAGAAGGGAAAAGTTGGGAAGCTTAAATGGGAAACATTAAGAGCAATGTGAATGATTAAGAACAAGTGCCTAATAAGTATAGAGGTGAGAGTCCTTGGAGCAGGGTTTTTTCAAAGTCCACATGTTCTAGATGCCCTCTGTGTTTACGTTCCATTTGGGGGACATTTTGACACTGAAGCCTTTGTATCTTGATCCTTGGAGCATGCTTTTGAAATTAGACAGTTGGTACCTGCTCATCTTGGTGTGTGTTATTTTTTCATTGTGATACAGCTTGTGTTTTCAAAAGCTTTTCTTGAGTTGGGATGCAGTTTTAGGCAGCTCTGGTGGATTTCTGTCCCTGGGAAGCCAAGCAAAGTTTTGCCATTGATTTAAAGGTAGGGTGTAATGAACAGCTGCAGCTCCACTCTAAGTCAGTTAAGACTGCAAGCTTCCACTGCCTCTGAAATCAAAACCTGTCTCATCTCAAATTAGGTACCTACCAGAAAAAAAAAAGCTTTATGAAAACGTTAGGTGTAAGTGTCCCCTTCCAGAGTACCTCTAGTATCTGTTCTGTGAGTGAGGACAGGTGAAAATGAATGTCTTGTTATCCGAAGAAGCCCAGCTCTTTCAAAAAAGCGCTTGTGCTATTGTCAAAACCACTTTCATTTTCAAAAATGTTTTTATTCCACTTGTATTTCTTAAACCAACTAAATAACAAGTAGATTGTGACTTCTCAAGCTGTTTTAAACACACACCACAGAATGCTCTCTCTAGCCCCTAATCTCTCATTTTCTCATGCCCCATTTGCCCAGCCTGCATAATAAATGTTAACATAGGTAGGACTTTGCATCATCAAAGAAAACATGCTCCATGAAATATCATGTGTATAAAATATATATAGTCTTTGTCAGAATATGACTGTGTGTTTTCTCCCCTTCTGCCTTGTATTTTGTCAAACATGCATTGTCTATTAATGTAATGCTTCAAAAAAATAATAGATTGTTTCTGGTTCATTTAGCCCTGCATGTGTTATCTCATTTTATGAAGCATATGCATGTCTTTTAATCTGCTATTAACATTTTCTTCAACTTTGCCCCCTCTCTGTTTTATCCTGGCAGTAGGCGAGAGAGGTTTGTTTATCCTGCTCCAATTCTGGGGTGTTTTCATCTTTAATTGTAGGTCAGGGAGCAGGGACCTCTCTGGCACTTTTGTTTTCCCCGGCTATGTAAATGTGAGCGTGCCGGCTGCGCTGGTGGGACCTTCTTTCCCTTCAGGGTTACTTATGCAGCAGATGCATTGCCAATCCTCTTATTGTACCGATATTGATCCCACCTCCCCATAATGAACTGTAACAACAACTCTATTATTCGCAGGTACCCGATTGGCTGAGGATAATATGAAATTAGCTGGCGTGCATCGGGCCTGTCAGTATCGATTTCCCTACCCAGATTACTTGTTACAAAAGAATAGAGCTGTCTGCACCGTAATTGAACAAGTTAACTCCTTGTCTCATAAAATGTAAGCCCATATTGATTGCCTACTGTAGTATGCAGAAGGAGGAAAGTTATAATGGTATTTAATCGCCATGGTTGCTGAGAGGCTTTTTTTTTTTTTTGTGAACCAAGTGACAGCTGCTGAGAAAAGGCTTGAGGCTTCCTTGCAAACAGAGAAAACAGCAGGATTTCTTGGAGTGATACATAATGAGGGGCTGCAGTGAATAAAGAGAGCTGCTTGCTGCTGTTGCCTCGCTTGTAGCACTTCTGCCACTGCTAAATGCAGTAATTTTTATTTTAATTGCTTTGTGAATGAACGGCAGGGCACGCTTGGGTGTGTGTTGGTTGGTTTCCTTAAGCCGTGGGATGTCTTTTGAAACTTGTGGTTTACGTAGACCCTCCTTTTAGACATCAAGAAATACAGCTCAAAATTCAGAGCTGAAAATGTTTTGTGAGCATGGAGGGTCCCAGCTGCACCATCAGGCCGGTTGTGAGAGGAAGGGGATGGCACGTGACGTTTTGGGGAACTGCTGGGCATCTCCTGTCCTCAAAATAAGGTTGGATATTTGCAGGTTGAGAGCAGCCCACTGGAGGGACAGCAACAGTGCCCCGTCCAGTTCTGCTGTAACGCTGCTGCTTGTCTGAATTTGTAACAGCAGCCGCCTGTGTGCAGTGACATTTTAAAAAGAACAAATTACTGCGAGTCCACCAAGTGTATGTTTCATTAACAGCCAATGTCACTTAAAGTGCAGTTTGTCAGCAAAAGATGGAAGCTCTGTGTGCAGGGAGGAAGGGCTGGGTTCTCCCAGTGGGCTCTTTCCCACGGGGCGGGACTGTGGTGGCCTGCAGCGCTACAGAGAGGCTTTGGCTGCGGGGTTTCAGAGAGGGGCAAAGGCCTTGGAGAAAACACTTTGTTTTCAGGGACTGACTAGCTCTTTTGCGGAAAGATTTTCCTATGCCATTGTTTGATTTTGTTTGTCTTTAGCACTTTATTTGAAGGTTTGTTTTAAACTCGCCTCTCCATGTGCCGACAGCTTTCTGCTCCTCTAATTTTTGTTGTCCGTTCTATTCCCTTGAGTTCTGTTTAATTGGATTTTTTCCAGAGATGCAACAAGAACTAAATACAATACCTAAACATGCTATGCTTCTTTTTTTTTTTTTTTTTTACTACGGCATTATATTTATTCCTCCCTGCTTTAACCTGGTAAATTTGACAACTTGTCCTTGCCACTCCTCTCCTGGACCCCTAAGCATTGCTGGAATTGACTTAGCTGTTACTTTTCCAATAAATTCAAGGGAAGCAGCAGTTTGTCTTCACCTGCTTTCTATTCCATCGTGCTTTCCCATCAGCTAGATTGGTTAGATTTTTCAGAAGTGCCATGTAAGTTCCTCTTCCCTCCCTTTCCAACTTTAATTTTTCATGATGCAGAATTTATTAGATGGCACTTAATAGGAATACAAATGTGTGAATAAAGGCACCAGGTTTGCTGGGATTTATTGCATTTCACTTTTTCTCAAGCAGTAAGGGATGAGACCAGATTATTCTGTTTTCCGGAAGAACTGTGCAAGGCTAGAGAAAGATCCTAAACAAAAGTAGAAGAGATCACGGAAAGGAGAGAAACCAAAGAACAAGTGATGTAAAGTTGAGGATGAGGGAGGAGTTCCTCCAAATCGCAGAGTCTGGGCGTGCAGCATGGGATGGGATGCATTGATACCGACTTGCAGGGACTCCTCACAGACTCTTGAGGAAAAGAATTTGGATAAAGAAATAGAGGTTAGAAACTCGGTGCTGATTGGGAAAACAAAGCACAGTGCACAATCCACGCCATTCCTTCAGAAAGCATAAAATGTCACCAGAATTACCAAAGTGGAGGAAATAAACTCATTTTTTTCTGGATTAGGGTTCAGCATGACGTGTGAATCCACAGTTTTGCCTGCAGATGTTATTAATTTTATCCAAAATTTGTGTGTCAAAATATTTTAAGAAAATTTATAGATTTATTTATGTTCTCAAGTATGTTAAAGAAAAAGGATGTATACTAGCCCAGAATGCTTTTGCATTCATCTTTGAATGCCATATTAGTTTCATTGCCTTAAAACTACACTTTGTGGACTGAATGTATAACTTAATCTGACCACATAGACAGTCTACATGGGTATGGTAGCAATTGTCACTGGAGACGGTGCCTTCCTATGTCTGTTTTCTGTGAACCTCTGGGAGAAAAAAAGCAAATGAGTCCCTGTTTTCTGTGTCCATAATCATCCACACCGAAGGAGATTAGTATGGAAACTACTGCTGATTTGCCATGACTACCTAGAGCATGGCTGTAACAGGCTGTATGGCATATGAGATAATGGGGACTAAATCAGGAGAGTGAGGGAGAAGGAAGAAAGGAGGGTCATCTGTGTTACTCTTTTCCACTCTTCACAACTGAAAGCAAGCTGCTTCGCCAAGACAGAAGCTGTGTGTTCACTCAGGATTTTATGGAAACTCTAAGCTGGAGTGTGGGAGGAGGTAAATGCAGGGAGTTGCTGGTCTCAGCTGTGTGCCAACCTTGCATGCTGCGAAGCAGAAGGCAGGTTCCTACTGCAGCTTTTAACTTGGGGTGTGGTTGAAAAATAAGATTGACAAGAAATTTCAAATAGGCTGCTGTTCCCCAGCGATTGAAACAAACGCAGCTTTCATTCCTTCCTATTCCTAAAATTTAGGAGAGTATCAATCAAATGGTACCAAAGATTCCGCAAAGCTGTGACAGACTCTTCCTGCTTCCATATCCAGTCTGCCATTGTGGACAATAAGAAATGCTAATGATCACTTTGATAATTGTCTTGACGTTTTTCTTTAGACTTAACATCTTTCCCAATAGAGAGTACTTTTGTATTGCTATTTGTCTGTCTGTTTTAATTTCTTTAGAGAAAATTGCTGAGTTCTGGGGAATATCAGTCTGCTCTGTTTAAAGTCAAGGTCCCATATTCATGACTTACGATGTGGCTGTGAAACGTGTCATTCTGTGGAAACAGATGCATCTTTTCAGGGTCCTAGATGTTTGCCTGACAAGGTCTGCTGGGGCAATGCTTATTACAAATGTAGTTGTATAGAAACTGTGTGAATATACAAACATGCAGGTTCTTTTCTGCTTATTTATTGAAACCTGTGATTTCTTGGACTCATTTCACCACCGCTTTAGCTTCCCATTCTCTTCCACATGCCCCTCCTATACGGAAAATGGATCTATTATAAACATGCAAGAAACTCAGTGAGTCCATGTTTGCAAAGCGTTAGGCATTTTTTGCCTTCTACCAAGGTAACGTGCATCCCTATCTCTTGGTCTAGCTGTTACAGTACTTAACAGAATGGGATCCAGGCGATGGCTGGAACTACTTGGTGCTACTATAGTACAAATAACAATAAATGGGGGAAAAAAAACCCCACTGAGGCTGGGACATGACCTTAGTGCAACTTAATAAATAATGCATATAAAATCTGCCAATCAAAAAGAAAAAAAGCAACGTAGTATTGCAAGGATTTATTTGGGCTACAGACTAAATACACCGGACGCTGTCTTTCCTCACGCTCCTTTTACACGTGTGCAACTCTGTTGCCTGAATTCCAATTGCAGCCTTTGCACACCAGAGTAAGGAAGAACGGGAGAAAGCTTTACAAATTGGGATTTTTTCATTGTTCTCTATTACTGTGAAGTGCGAATATATGCAAATGGCTGTCGCTGTGTGTATAGAAAAGACCTGAAGTAAGAGGGTAGCATGAAAAAAAAAAGGCATTATTTCATATTACCCTAAGGTAATATGTTCTTTTTATTTTCCCTGTTCCTGAAGCTAGTTTGTTTATTATACTGCATGACAATTTTTATATGCTGACATTTCTGTCCGTAAGAACTGGTAAACATAGAGCTTTGTCTATATGCTCTGTCTACAAGAAGATTTTGGAATTCCCCTGACCCTATGATGAGCTTGCCTTCTTGGGTTGGTGCTGCCAGATGTCGTTTGTGGTGTACTCCTATGGATGGGTCCTTAACCACAGGAGCTCTGTACTGCTCGGGTGGAGGCAGCAAAACTATAGAGGAAAGTTCAGGCTTGTTACGCTGCGTTAATGTTTCTGATGCCATAAGCATGCTAGACCTGGTGGGCATTGGACAGGCTGATGCAAGAGGCAACAGAGCCAGTGCAAGGTTTTTTACAACCCAAAGCAGATAAATTTTGCCTGCTTTTCTTCCTCTTGCAGAAGCTGCCCATGCAATGCGGCAGTCCACGTTACTGTTTTGGCCCAGAAGGTAGACTAGAGTATTTTCAGACTGTTCTGAGGACAAATTGCTACTGTAAAATGAATTGAATTGAATTTTTTCCTTTGTTATGGTTCAGAGCAGTTTTCTTCCCTGAGAAGTTGATTCTGTACTTGTGGTCCAAGCTGCTGCTGTCTCTAATCATGCCACCTGACTTGCTGTGTTTGGTAGACTTCATTTCTACTGAAGTATTTTGAATTTGCACTATTTTCTTCAGTCAGTTTTTTGTAATTTTTTTCTTTTTTCTCCCACAGCACTCAATAACTATGTTGTCCACCTATTTATTCCTAAATATCTTTGTTCTCTGTAAAACATTTATTTTTTTCTTGAAGTACAAATATAACCTTTTTTTTTTTTGCATTCACTATTGAAAGTGTGCTTGGATCCTTCTCTTGTGTATGTGTCTGTTTTGACTTTTGGGGTTGATAGAGACAAAGGGTACAGAAAGAGGCAAGTAGAGTTTAGAAGGACATAGAAATATTTAATATACGGCTGAGGGTAATAACAAAGAAAGGATCTGTCAGGCAAACAGCTTGTGTTAAGAAGAATTATAGTGCTGAGACCCCCTCGAGGTAGCAGTTCACTCTCATTCTCTTCTATATCAGTTGCCTCTGCCTGCAAGACCTCTGGAGCAGATATTTTCTGTTATCTGTGTGTCATGAGTGTCCAGAACAGTATGGAGCCCAACTGGAATCTTTGGGTGCTACATCTAGAAACAATAGTAGGGAATCCTTCTTCTCTGCAGATAATCTTGATATGCTGCTTATGGGTTTACCCTGCACTACTGAAATCAATGGAAGTTTAACAGCTGACATGAGATAAAAATCAGCTCTGATTAGGTTTGTGATAAAAATGATCTTTGAAATTAAAGTTGCTTTCCAAAACTGAACTGAGTTGGGAAATATTCCCTTAACCATTTAAAAACCTGTGTCCTTCTGAAACACTCTGCATTTCTGCATTGTAATACAAAATCACCATTGATTTACAACAAAACCTTACTGCCTTGGGTTTTGATGTAGGGTAGAAAGTGTGAGGCATTATGCAGAACATTTCTTCATACCCAGGATACCTTCCCATTAGTTAGATCATCTAAGCATCCTTTTTTTTTTGGTGGGGGGTTGTTTTTTTGTTTGGGGTTTTTTATACTCAAATCCAGCTTTGGTTTCTTCACTTGCTACTAATGAAATAAATAGCTTATAGTTCAACAGAATGGGGGGGGGTGGTGGTGGTGGTGGTGTGTGTTTTGCCTTCCTGAAACTTTTTATTGAATACAAGAAAAGAGAATGGAGATCCCTGAAGTTTGCCGTAATGGCTTCTGTGCAGAATGCCATGATTTTTTTTCTGCTCTAGGTGTGTAAAGGGATGAGTGTTTGGATTTAGTATTATCAGCTAGGTAAGGAATATTGATTGGGAGGTAA
>WAAD01038325.1:80941-125941 GCA_013389945.1 Fregata magnificens | reverse complement strand
CTGTGTTGTGGTTAGAAAGCAGATGCCAGAAAAAGAAGTGTTGAAAGAAAAGTTTCCTTTCTTTAAGCTGTTCTGTGGAGTGCTTGGGGAGAGCGAGCCCAGTGGGCAGCTCTGTGGTAACGTTCCTCCTCCAGAGAAACCCCTCTGCACCCGCACAACAGTGCGAAGAGGTAGTGGACTCCTAGGATGTTCCCAGAAAACATGGCCCACTAAAATGGCTGGCAACCTACGTTGGCACCATTTTGATAGTAACAGTGATTTTTGGCCCTAACTGGTTTTGTCAAAGCTCTGGGAGTCCTGCTAACGCTATTGGAGAAGGACTGTATTTATTCCGAGATGGCTTGCGTAGTGGCACACTAGGAATATTTTTAATTAGAAAGAAAGAAAAATTAGCAGCACTGTCTGAGGTATGCTGAAATTATATAAGGGGGTTTTGAGGTTCAGCTGCTTTTCAGGGAGAGTTAGGTCCATCCTTGCTTTTTCTGCGACTTTACTGTGTTCTGTGCACGTGCAGTTGTACGGACACGTCTCATCTGAGGAAACACAACTTGCCTACATTACAAAACTGCAGGCTCATATTTCTGAAGCTGGACACTTATGGGAAATATTCTTAGAACAGATTTTTCAAAGCAGAGAAACCAAGTTCTATTGCATCTATTGCCTTGTGACTGTGCAAATCTCCCATATCTGTTGCTTCTTTCAGTACTGATGGGACCTTGCAGCACGTCTGCAACTTCGGGACACTTCACACCTTACATTGCCGACCGGTTTGCATTCAGACAGCAAGTTTCCTGGGTAGGAGAACCTCACGGAGAGTCTCCTGCCCTGTCTTGGTCCCCTCGCTCCTGTTAAAATAACAGGAGAGTGGCTATTTTGTTTTACTTCTCTTTTACCAGCCGTGGAGAGATGGCCTCATGGTTATTTTGGTTTTGTGCTGTTTAGGAGTACTTACAGATAAAACTGTGATAAATCTTCAGTGCCGTTATTGTGGTATTATAACTGATGCCTCTCTCTGAGAGCTTCCTGGGAATATAAGGAAATGCTAGGTATGGGCCTTGTGCATCGCAATGTCAGCATTTCTTTGATGTATTTTTCAAGCATTGTTTGGTTTCAGGCACAATGACAGGGTTTAGTTCTTTAAAAGACCCAGAATAGCAACAATTGTCTTTGGACAGACAGTAGAACGTCACTAATTCATACTAATGACTTTAAGAGATTTGTTTTATGATGATACTTCATAACGTGCAAGTAAATGACAGTAGTATATTTTGTGAAAATAATGAAGTCTTAGTAATGTGAGATCACTTTATAGCCCGCTGCTATTAAATCTTTGCTGAGAAGTAGGGAGATGTCTATTTTTTGCAGAAAATCATAAAGATGGATGATAAAATGTAGTTTATTAGGCAGTCTAAAAAGAAAAACTGTACTTCCCCCATCCACTTCACAATTCTCTCTTAACGCTTTTCCCCACCCACAGCAGTCACTAGGTAACCATTCTTCTAAAGATGAGACAGGGAACTGGGAACCCTGCCACACACTAGCTCACAGAAAGGTTTTCCTTTTGAAAATCTTCACTTTTGTAACTTGCTTAATGACTTACTTATGAAGAAAATGAAAATAATACTGAAATGCAAAATGGGTGAGAATGCCTCCCTCTAGTGAAGTCAAGGGCTGAAACACCAGGCGCTGCAAGACTTCAGCAGTAACAATGACTTCAGTGGCTCGCAGAGTGCTACCTCACGTTGAGCAGTGAAGTCCTTGCCATGTCCCTGGGCAGACTGGAGTGTTCCCTTCCTGGGAAGCACTCATGCTGGTTGAGAGCAGCTGAGCATGCCTGTGCTGTGAGATCAGCTGGAGTGGAGGGAAAGGCTGGCAGTATGGTCCGTGAGCTACTACATCCTCCAGCCCGTATTTTCCTACAGTGCAGGCAGTGGGATCTGCCCTGTGCAGTGGGATTGTCTTTAAAAGCTTGTCCAACATCAAAATGCTTTCTTCTCGTCAGCAGACTAAGCAGTGGCTAGACGGATGAGATCTGGAAGCGCAATGTTTGCCTGTGCAAAGCTAAGTTGTGACCTGACGTCGAGTGGAGGACGGCAGGCGCTGCGGGGGCCTGGCAGAGGCAGCACGCTGTCTGGTACCGCTGCTCCAGCCCCTGCCACAAAGGCATTGCCATAATTGCAGATTAGCAGAGAAAACTGTGGGTGCAGCAAATTGTCTTTGTAAAACCCCAGTGATGTTGCAACTGAAAATATTTTAAGTATTTTCTTTCATTTATGGGATTATTCCTACACAAAGCTGTTTTCTGGTGGTCTGGTGCGTGGCTGTGGTAGTAATCATGGACTGGGTTGTTTTCCTTTCTCCATAGTTATGCTATCAGCTTTTCGTAATAGGGACCCAGTAGTTCTGTGGTCATCTCTTCTCTTCAAAATTGACTGTACTCTGCACTCTCTTCCACAAGTCTTTGAAGATTTTTGGCATCCCTTGTTCATAGGCTGCATGTTAGGGTCAAGCTTTTGAGTCTCCTAATCACTCAGTTCTGGCATAGTCCCGTTGCCACTAAAGCCTCTTTTCATGCCTATTTAATGCCTCAGAAGTGCTTTCAAGTGGTCTTTGATAAATCATAGTAAGTGTTATTCCAGTCGCTCAATAGCAGTACCTGCTAGAGTCTTTTTTAGCTCCCAAGGCAGCTGTTCCCTCTTGCCTTATTTTGCCAGTGACAGTAATTCATTCCACTTGAGCTGACTAGCTTATTTCACATTTATTTGCGCATTATGAGCAGTGTCATTCTACTTACCCTGCAGACAGTAAATGGTTTGAAAAACGCAACTGTAACAAATATTAGGCATGGGGAGGGGAATAGGAAAATGGAACCTCTGCATTCGGAGCCCAAATAAAAACATAATGAATAAATAATATTTTGAAATTATCTCAATCATCGAGTGTATGCAAAATCAAAGGTGCTGCATAAACTTGCATTATCCCTTTGAGAATACATTTATCTTTCCCGCCAGCTAGTTTAGCTTCCCTAGTGTGGAGTTAAATAAAATATTACCCATCAGGTCAGGAAAATAATTAGTCCAGCATTATTGCCTCCTTCCTAAGCAATCAGACTTGACCCATATGTATTATGCATGTTTGCACCCTGCACATCTGAGAAGCGGGATGTATATAAACAGATCAATTTGGGCTCCATGTTTGCATACCAAGACAGTACTCCTACTCCCCTCTACAGAGAAGGCAAGCTGAAAAATTATCAGAGCAAAAGCAAGCCCTTTTTTGGTGTCCTGATGTAATTTCTTTCAAGTCATCTTTTGCTGGCTGTGGCAAGTAGTTATGAAAGTGCCATAACTTAATATCATGGCAAGTTTTCTCCTTGTACATGATGAATTGCAGAGGTGCCAATAATGATGATGCTCTCAGCAATTTGGAAGTGTGTTGCGTTGTGCTCTTGTAATGGAGACAGACAAAAGAACCTCAGATAGGAGGGAAATAAGCTGAGAATCTCCCAGAGATTCTGGAAAGTCCTTGGGGTAAAATCAGGATGGTCTTGTGCAATTCTTATGAGGAGGATATTTTCTTAAGGTCCCGATTCTAGGGGTCAATGAAAATACAAGATTTTTCATTTTCATTCATTAAAAGTAAAATTTCTAGCACTCACAGCTTCTAAAGCCAGTTATAAGGAGCCCCAGATTATTATTAATTGGACTTGATGATAGCAGTGTTGCATTTTGGTTGACAGAGCCGAGCCTAACTCATGGCCTCCAAGTATTGTAGTTGATAGTAGCGGATAGGAAACTTTCAAAAGTGGGACTAAAAGGGGGAATGATGGAGGTGCAGGGAAGTCGCTGCTCAGCACTGAGCTCAGGAGGTTGAATAATTTCAAGGAAAGGAGTTTTCCTTGTAAGATGCGAGCCCCTTCATTTCCTCCAGCCACCTCAAGTTGTCTTTGTGCTTGCAGATCAGGCATGCTGTAAAAATCCTTTCCTCTGGGGGTACAGGAGAATGCTGGATACAAGCTAAACCTATTATTTGAAGCCCTGAGAAACTTCCCAGTAGATTTGAAAGGTAGGTTTGGGGTCCTGAGATTTTTTTCAGATTTGATCAGCATAGTTTTCTGCATCTATCCAAATCCAGTATCTCTGTGTCTCCTTTGAACCTGTGTAGCTGGAGGGCAGCCAGGATGCAACTTTGAACTTTCCAGGCTAGGTTGAGGTACACTGAAACGTCTTGGAAAAGCCATCTTTCTTTGCCCAGGGATCATCCGGATGGTACAGACCTCAGCCCATCTCCATATTTAATGTAAAAGCTTCAAATGAGCCATGGGCGATCTTACTTAACACAGCATTCTTGTGTTTTCTGGTATTAGTGTGATCTAATGTATTATTTTTTGGTAATTGGATGGATTAGTAAGAATATGGGATTTTGTACAGGGTGTCCTCATTTTGTGATGTTCTATGTGACAGGGTGTGGCACGCAGGTATTAGATTAATGGTGGCATTTGGGGAATCAGGTTGACCAGTTATTATATAGTTTGAATTTTTATTGCCAGCTCACTGTGGATGGACTCTGGCAATTTTTTAAAATCTGATAATACAAGGCACTGTGAACAATACAATCCTGGTGGGATTTTTTTTTTTCTGGCTTTCTGAGCTCCGGATAGTGGTGTTATCTCTTTCCGTCCCTGCAGTTCCTAGTCACTCCCACAGAAACACATGTGGCTGAGGCCATGTAGATGACTGCTACGCTGGCCAGGATGCCTAGCCCTTGTCCTTAGTGAGCCCCGAGCTCGGCTGAGTATGGCAGGGTGATGCTGCACTATCACCACAAGTGCCTACTGCTCTAAGCAAGGCTTCTCCTATACATCCCCATGCAGAAGTGCCACAGCTGACATGCACAGTAACCACTAAGCACAGTTATTGGTGGACTAGAAAGAGGGGCACTATTGCTTGCTGTTATAGCAGGGGATTGCAGCTGTGGTAACACAAACTGCTGATCTCCACCAGCAGACCATGCCATAACTGAAGGAGAGTAGGTGATCTATGGTGTGGTTAAGTAGTGGCCTCAGCCTCAGAAAATCAGGGGTTTGTTTCTGCTGAATCCTGGAAAATTGTGTACAATGGCTTGGTTTTCCTTCTACTAAAAAAAAAAAAAAAGAACATTTTTTTGGAGCAGTGAGTTTCTGAGGCTGAGAGCAACTTTCACACTGCATGTCACACTACTGGGCAGCTGAGTGAAGGCAACTGGTCTTTTTCAAAAGGGCTGTGTTCTGCGTAATCTCACAGGACTTAAACCACATCTGGTGTTTCTAGATGCTGCTGAAATATACGAAAATTACAGCACAGCACTTCCATCAGCAGTGACTGAGTGACAGAAATCCCGGCCGAGTTCCTGCATTCAAGCTGTGCGATATGCAGCTGTCTGGATAAGCAGTAGAACTTATTACAGCCTTTGCTCGGTGCAGTCTTCATCTTCGCATCTTCATGTTAAATGTTTTGTCTATAAAGTGTAAGTGGAGTGAGAATCCTAAACATGTCAGAACTGACCACTAATTTATAGCACTGCTGTTGTAAAGTCACCTTTCTAGGGAGAAGGAGCTCTGACTAGGAGGAAGTGTTGAAAGTTTGAAGAAAGAAATTGAAAGCATCCCTTACCTAAGTCTATACATAACAGAAACCGATAGCATTGTCTCCAACGAGTACAGCCAAAGCAGAAATCACTGGTTCCAACTCTGTTTCCAGCTTTCTGTTCGTAACAACAGTGATATTCATTATAATAATATGAAGGCAGTTACTGCAGAGAAAGTTGGGAAGACCCAAAAGCTTATATTTGAAATTTTCATTACTGGCAGACAGTGTGATGGTGGTAAGCCTGGTTATGCCTGCTTCAAGAACTTTGCTGCTTGCTAGTTATATTGGTATCCTACCGTTTCAGACCCCAAAGTCATGGCTGAACAATGCTAATGCTGTTTTCTCTCTAGACCCCCCCCAAGGTCTACCCTCAATCCTGGTGGATTTTGTTACTCTCCTCTCTGGTCAAGTGACATCCCTGTTCTTCCTGGCAGTAGTGTGGGAACCCATTTCTGATGCTATTGTCATCCCTGCTATTTTGCCCCTCGTTGCAGCAAAGATGAGAGTCTGACAGATTGGTCCTGCAGGGCCCGCAACAGTGTTGGGGATGACCTTGTACAACCTTCCTCCCATGTCTTCATCTCTTTCTCTACCGCTGCAAAGGTAAGGTGATGGTGTGCTAAAGAGTGTCAGGAGATGGGAATTGGGATTTGTTCTAATCAGCTTGGATATTCTTGTTAATGCTCTTGTAAATCATCTCCTCTCTGTTTCCTTGCTCTTCTCTGGGTGGTTATATCCTTTGTTTGCCTTGTTCTTTGTTGTTATAAGTTGTTTGTTATTTCTATTTCAATGCAGTTGGTGTTGTCAATTGAGAGTTCACATTATGTTGTTGCCCTTGTGGCTATAGTGTGTTCCTTTCAGTTAAAGGATTTCAGGAATTGTTCCTTTGTGGCTGTATAATAATTAAACAGGGCTGTATCTTTGAGTTGGGTAGGATTTATGGCTTGTGCATCTTCTGTCCTATGTTTTTAAAAAGAAAACAGAATTATGTATTAATTGGTGACAGATGTTTAAAAAGTCTCTAATGAAAATCTGCAATGCCTTGTCTTGTCCTAGCCTAGTGCAGTACATCTGTTGTGACTCAGTGCAGAACCGGAGAAGCAGCAAACGGGCTGTTTGTTCCAGGCTTGCCTGCGCAGCCAACAAACCTGGCTCTCCTTCCCGGCTCTGCCACAGACCGCCTGCATGACTTTGAGCGAGTTCTGCAGCTTCTCCTCCGCTTTGTGCGTGGTGAGGGAAGGCGTGCTTGTATGTCCCTAGAAAGCAACGTTGTGAAAGCAAATGCTCTTAAGAATTGCGATGTGCCCGTTTGCGGCAGGAACAAAGCAGGGGGAGAGGACATCTGCCAATAAATGCCTAAAATCTGTATTGGATGTAATTATATTTCTGGGAGTTTAATTCTTAAATGCTGGACAAATGGGTAGGGATTTAGCAAAGTGGCAGGGTTTTGTTTACTCAAATCCCATAGGCACTGCTGAAATGCCTATATTCAGGGAGCAGTAGGAAAGGCGAACATGGCGTATCTCTGCTCATTCTTTAGGGGTGGTAATAGCGAGGCATGGAGGGCAGTGATTGCAGACTGCAGCCTGTTTCCTTGAGTGGCTTCAAGTCTGTGTATGGCAATGCTTCATTTACTTCACACTCTACTCTCTCAGACAAATATTGTCCTTTAAGTGAATCGGTGATGTGGTGATTATTCTTGGACCTGCATGTTTTGGTGTCGATGTGTGTCTTGGGGTATATATGTTAATGTTGGCGTGGAATCCAAAAGCTGATGAAACAGAAAGGATGCACGTTGGAGCAAAATACAGTTTTGGTTTTTTTTGTTTTCCCAGCCTCAGGAGAGGCCTGACTTCACTTTCATAAATCCTTCGTTGTGACATGCAAGCTTCTCTGCTGTCATTGAGTGTTCTGTGTTTTGGAACATACGCACAAACGTACACACAAATATATGAAACATTTCTTTTGGCTGTTTCCCGTATGGCTTAATTTTTTCACAGCTCTGTAAAAATCTCATGTGCAAACTCTGTTTTCATAACTTTTATTGTAAGTTAAAGGCAGAGTTTTGAATAATTGTTAAGAAAAGTCTCTCGTCCTTTTTAAGACAAAAATCTTTGGTTGTTAATGACAGCACAGGGAGCTGTTATGACTCTTGGTTTTGAGAGTAACTTTAGAAACTTTTTCCTGCTAATGGTTTATATTTTAAAAGCAGAGGGAATGATTGCTGCCTCCCTTTCTTTTCTTTGTTAGTTCTTTTTTTCTGCTTTCCTCTTTCCATCTCTGAAGTGTTTATTCTCATGCAGAAGTTATAGTAGCTGTTGCAAACCCTGTGAGCCTACTGAAGCTGTGATTTAGCTCCTAATCCCAGTACTCTTTTCTTCTTCTCTCATCTCACTTACATATCCCTGTGCAGTTTGTACTCCATTTGGTAATTCCAATTTGATTGACTGTGGACATCTTTTGAACCCCATAATCACCAAAATGCCCGTGTTTCACTACGTAACTTAGTATTACATCCGTGTCCTGAGCTGCTACATCAGATGTTGTAGACATCTAGATTTACTGTTTCTTTGTTTGAACTTTTTTTTCCCCCTAACACAGTTCAACCATGTTGGTCTCTTGTTTCTCTGAAGCTCAAAGTCAGCAGGCTGAGACTGTGGCTCAGTCCGTAGGAAAAAGAGTGACAGATACAAACACAAAAATAATTAGCTTCTTGTTTGCTGTTTCCAAATGTAATACCACACTTCAAACAAGACAATGCTATTCCATAGATCGCAGTGATTGAGTACAGATTAAATTGTTGTCTTATTGTTTATCTATGGTAGGTCCCCGCATGCGCCAAGCTCCAAGAATTGAAAAGAAAGTCCTTGCTGTGAATGTTGTACATACTAAAGATAGACAAGTAGACAGATATAAGAGAAAAGGAAAATAAGGAGGAGGGTAGGCAAATTTTATGTAAGTTAATGTAATGAGCATGGTAGCACTGCTTTTGCAAAGGATTTAAAATGGATGGGGTGAGAACCTGTCCAGTGCATTCAGATGGGTCACATCTGTGACCATAGCTCTGATTCTGTGGTTGTAGCTTGCAATATTCCAGGCACAGAAATGATGGGGGCAGAAGCTGACAAATGAGCAGACAACTGGGTCTTGAATAGAGATGTAGATTAAATCCTCCTCTGCAGAAAATACATTCGTGCGGGAAAGCAGGAGATTCATGAGAATGAATACAGTGAAGGTACAGTCTCTCATCAGTGCCCCTCAAAGATATACTAATGCTTCTCTGCTTCTTCTTTAGTGCTCTGTGTTTTTTCTAATACATCTTTACCCTTCATCTGCTGCTTCTGCATAGATACTTATTCTCCCATACAAACTCTGAACCCAGCACGTCTTCATTTTTCAAGATATTGTTACTGTGAAACACTTCTTTCTTTTATTATAAAATAAATAAAGGGAAATGGGAAGACCTAGGAAGGAATATGTTTACTCCTGCAATGTACGTTACTCCTAACTACAAATTTCCATTTTGTGTAAAGCCAGATGAGCATAGAAAATGGTGTGAAAGGATCACTGCAGAAAATTTGTTGATTTTTTCCAAGTGTGGTTCGTTGGGATTTTTGAAATCCCAAAGCCTAATGAAAATGTTTTAAAGTAACTATTTTTTTGTATATATGTATGAAGGTATTTTCCAGATGTGACACAGATACCAAAATATGTTGCTGCTGTTCTAGTACAGTGTATTTGCCTATGACATCCCTTTTGCACACCTCAACAGAAATCTCCTTAGAATTCAACTGAGACAATTCCTTTTTTCAAATTAATATTAGGGTTTTTATTTCTATTGGCTATAAGTAATGAAAAATGTAGGGGAATGTCATGCCTGATTTATTTTTAAATTTCTTTTTTCTTTGTCCTTTTTTGTTTTCCAACCTAACTGCTTATATGGCCCTTTCTAATTGTATTATCAGAGTGGTTCAAAGACAATGGTGAAAGATGACAAAGAGAGAAAGGAATGTTCAAAATCCAAGTGCATAAATAGGTTTTCTGGGGACCATCACAAAGGCTCTATTGTGCTACACATAGCAGAGACAAAAAGGATATGTGCCCACCCTCTACCAGAAAATGCTGTGGACTTTTCTGCAGGTCACTTGCTGGTGTAAGAAAAACTCTAAAAATATTCGTGGGTACAAAAATGTTACTTGTAATATGCCACGACGTTTGTTCCACTCATAATTCAAATAATTGCCTTAGGTAATGTTTGCATATTGGTATGGTCAGACAGCATTATCTGTCTCCTGCAAAGTACTTCTGGCCTCAGAGAAAGCACTCCTGCTGTGTTCGTTGTGGGCTGTGACAATCAGATGTTGATAGCTGTGCTTGAACTGTATGGTGGTGTTTCAAGGTCAATAAAAATATTGGGCAGTAAGAGAAGGAGCGGAAGACCACCGACCTCATTTTGCTTGTGGCTTCGTCTCAGTTCAAAACCCTCCTGATGCGTTATCTGAGTGAGTCTTTGGGAAAAAATATATTAATGTTCTTTTATTCGGTGCTGTTCTATTACCTATTCATCAAAAATATTGCTTTTGTGCATTTTTCATTATAAGATTCAACATTACCAATGTTAATAAAGAAAGAACTCCTTTTCTTTTCTTAGAAATAGAATATGTAAAGACATTGCCTCTTTGATGTTTCTAAGCCAATACAATATGTATTTGAATGAGGATAAAAGTCATTCTTTTAACAGAAGATCATCCAAGTCATTTCTGATGAAACTCAAGAGGAGCTTTTTTTTTTTACGAGATGCTTAGAAATTAAGATTAAAACAGGGGGGAGCACCTCTTTAGAAGTAACAGCTAATGGAAGTAAGTCATATATTTGATGGTATTTGTCAGGCTGCTGTTTCATGCAGGCCTGCGGTGACATCAGCCTCCATCACTGGGCTGACCTCAGCAGCAGGTGCCTTTGGTTCAAAGGGATGAGACCTCACTGCCGCAGGCAGGTATTTTGTGTGATGCTATCCTGACCTGTGAATAGACAACAGCTGGATTTTGGCAGTCCCTCCTAGAATTTCCCATGCTGCCAGGGAGGCTCATGTCACTGGCTACTTTCCTCACGTGAGAATTTTTACCATGGATTTTCCACAGAGGATTGGGTAATACATGAGTTTCTGTTTATGAGCTGCTATAAATTTGAAGCTAACAAATATTGTAAGGCCTGTGAAGCCTTGGGAGTAGGATGCTTCTTGAATACTATCCTGGCTCACTACTGTCTGGCTAACTGTTCACAGGGACAGGACAGTGTGGTAGCTCTCCTTTGTAAGTCATCAACTTCTGCGTTTGCTGTGGAGGGTCTGCAATGAAGGAGCATAACGGGGTTAGACACTTGCTCCACTAAGTCTCCTCTGAAAATCTGTCTGAAGTTTGATACTTTTGGCCAAAATGTAAGAATGCTCCGTAGAGTAAATGGTGGAAAAGCTTTCTTAGAGCCCTATAGAAATATCTAACAGGAGAGAGGCAACTCATGCAAAATTATTGCTTTTACATCAGTATTTGCTCCTGTTCAAGTGCAAACCTATCTGTGGACAGGAGCAGTGTCTTGAGTCATTCCCTTGCTCTGCGCTGTTCAAAAAAGTGGTTCTGTGCTGTGTAAAACTGGCTTCCTAAGAGCACTGCAACACTATCTGGGCTTGAATTTTAGATAGGTTTAGACCTCAGGCTGCAGTGAGAGAGTTTAGGCTTCTCCTGTCAGGGTGCCTGGAGACAGCTAGGGGGGTTTCAGTACAGTGAACCTGATTTTGTGGGGCTGGTGCTTCTGTTGCTGTTGAGTTTGGTTTTTTTCTGAAGTTTGAAATGAACTTATGAAAATGGATGTATTGTTATCGGGAGAATAAAGGTTTCTTTTCTCTCAGTACAGATATGTTTTCTGAGGTGAACTAGACATCAGTAGCTAGACATAATAACCCCTTTTCTCTTATCCCCAGTTCACAGCAAGTTGAATGTGTTTTCTCGGCTCACAAGCCTGTGGTATGAAGCCTGAATGAATTGCAACAGTCTCCTGAAAGCCATGGTGTTTGCTGGCTGGCTTTGCTGCCTGGCCGAGTGGCGTGCAGGCTTCTTTGTTCTCAGTATATTGTTTTAAAAGTCTGACCTTCAACAAATTGGAAGCCACTTTAAGAAGCTTCTGTATCCACAAAATTATTACTAAACTGGAAAGTCCTCTGACCACACTGTCCCGATTGCTAAGGCAACGTGTGCTTGGACTCATCGGGCCTGTTTGCAGCAGAGGGTGTTTCTGAGAGCGTAGCTGAAGGGGTAGGTCTAAAACTGAGCAAAAGTATCCGTCACCAGATCTGCTTTGAGGTATCTTTTTGGTAATCTCCCAGTATCTCTGGAAAAAAAAAATAAAACCACCCTCAATCTTTTGTTTAAATAAAATTAAAAAAAAAAAAAAAACAAACACCTAAACTTGCAGGGGATGTGTTACAAGTGTCCTGAAATGCCATTAGAGAGCTTTAGTTGCTGTGGTGCCATAAAGCTGCAAGCTGTTGTAAGGGGCTGCATTGCTCTGGGGGTATTTTCAGGAAGGACATTTTGCCCAGCACATCGAGCCTCTTCCTCTGTCCCTCCTCTCCCAGAAGAGCAGAAATTGAGCTCTGGCCTGGGGGAGCAGCGGTGTGGACAGCATCAGTGCCTCACCTCAGCCCTGGCAGGACTGAGGGAGAGCAAAATCGGGAGACCGTTCAGGGCCAGCGCCTCGTGCCCTGTCTCTCATGAGCGGAGGGACAGACAAGCACCCACACCAGAAACGCTCTGTAAGTGGGTAGATTATACAAGGGCATAATGGGGAATGTTATTCTCGTGTTACCTCCTGCAGATATGCTCCTGTAGACAGGCTGTCAAACAACCACTGAATGATGCAACTGTAATTTCTAAGCCTTTTTAGACTGACCAGGCAATGTTAAATATTGCGCCTATTTTAAGTACTAAATGGTCCTACTATCCTGAAAAAAAAACCCCATTTAATTCCATATAGCTAAACACATACAAACGTTGGGTTCAAAAATCTGTAGAAGGAAGGTGGGAAATAGATCTGTTTCACTTGTAAATCAATCCCTTGAATTTGGACAATGCCAGGCAAGCAATCACCATTTGGAGAGGTTTAGATGCAAAACTTGATTGTTCTGAATATTTATCTAGTAAATATATTGCTGCAGCTCTGATGAGAAACAACCTACTCTTCTGCATCTTGCATAAATCAAATGTGCCTGCCATTTGCTAAATTATTACATTATAAACCATGTTGTAATTACAAAACTTTAGTTGTTCCATTTATGGTCTCTGTGGTTTATTGTATTATTGGTTGGACTTGAAAGCTGAGGCTTTGAATTTATGAAGTCCACTAAAATATTATATTCCCCATCCCTTTCTCCAGCTGATCAAATGACTAAATCAATTGCTGGGGCAATGCCAATGGTATTAGGATCAATAGGACTGTGAAATTTATTGTACATTTTTGTTGCTGTATAAAATTAGATTGCAGAGTTTATGAGTGTTTATTCTTCTGAGCACTGGATTTCTGGTTTGCCTGAAACATACGTTCCAGTAGTTTGGTCTTTGCTTTTTGTACGGACATTTCACTAGCAATACTTTGAAGGTATCCTCTTTTAAAAAGTGTTGGTTTTTTTTTTTTAAAGTTGCATCCAAATTAATTTTAATAGATATTAGGGCTCTTTCAGGCCCCAAATTGATTCTGCAGAGTGCATACGTAAATGTCTTGTTGAATTTGGGCCATGCAAAGAAAATGAAAGCTAATGGAAACTTTCTTGTTAATTTTACTGGACTTGTACATGGTCTTATGCACTCTGTATCAGAGAATCTCCTGCCTTTCTCCACTTATCTGCTTCAGATGGTTTAGACAATGTTCAGTGAGATTTATTTTGATAATTAATTCAGCCAGCTCTGTTGAACTTTGGAAAAGAGGTGTCTAAATTACATCCTTGATTTTCTGCCAAGGGGCCAAAATTCCAGGAACGTTTGTCTTTGGGTATAATCAAACTGCGGAGGGGGTGCCTGTCGGGCTGCAAAGCAAGTGTACCAAAGCAACAACAATCTTGAGGGAGAATGAATCTAAATGCAGTATTAGGGACAAAATACAAACTTCTTAGCAGTCACTAAATATGTATGAGGGGAGTGATCTTTTTAAAAATGTGTGCAATGCTTTCATTCAGTAAAGAATTGCTAATTCATCAGGAAGGGGGCTGATAATTCTAAAAACAGCTTTAGTAGAAAAGGCCCAGTAAAGTCTGTACGTAGGAGCTGTGCATGTCTGGAAGAACTGTGAATCCTCGTTATTTACATCTGCTGGACAGATCAGGGGGTTGATATTCAAGAGGTATGTTTTAATCCTGGAGTGGCAGATAACCCCAGGCAAGGCATTTCAGATCACTCTGGAAAACAAAGATAAATGCACAGCTTCCATTATAGAGCTCCTTGGCCAAAAGATGACCAAAAAGAGGTACATAAAAATAGTATGCTGTAAACAGCAAATTCAGTTCAGAGGCACTGGTCAAGTGACTGGTTACATGGTTTTGGATTTTCTGGTGACTCCCTTTTCTTCCCTCTGCCAATCTGTGGAGGAAGACTGTAGTGGTAGAAGAGTGCTCCACTTAAATTTTCATTTTAGCAGTTCACAAAATATAGGATCTCAATTAAGCCAGACATTAAGCCAAGCATATACTGCAGGCCAGCCCTAATGAGAGGAGGAAGAGGAATGGGGTGACAGTGCTGTGCTTAGTTAAGACTTAGATAATGCTGCCTATTTGAATGTTGTGGTGTTTATATCTGTCTCTTTTTTAGGAAGACAGAAGTAAAGGGACTCTCCAGAAGAACAGAATAGATCTGACTATACATAAAATGCTGTGAAAGGAATATACTAAGAAAATATTTTTCTTCTTGTCTTTGCTATTTAATTTGAGATGCTCTGCTTTAACTAGAGGAGGTGTAGCTAGGTTACTCAGAATGTGGTTTTCAGGCTAGCAATGCCCCTTTCATGGAAATGTTTTTAAAGGAGGGCATAAACCTTAGCAATATCTGTCCTCACCAACTGTAGAATAAAGCAAGCACTTTTTCCACTAGACTCCCAAACTTTTGTTAGAAGCTACAGGGACTTAAAGATAATATTTCAGCCAGAAGAGGACTTTAATTTTTCCACTCAAGTAATAAAAAAAATTAGGTCAAACGTAGATCTGAAAACTTTTGCTGAAGTCTGTTTCACTTTACATAAAATGGTACCAGTATGATCTATTGCCTTATTAGTGGCAGTGTTGTTTGGATTAAAACTCCATGATTTGCCATTATGTGCCATAAACAGTGATTCATAAATCAGGAGAAAGGTGCAGGGGAAAAACAATCCTATAAATGAAAGTTCAGCTGTCGAAGGATCAGAGTGCTAACAGTGATCCCAGTTACTTCTTCCTACTCTGTGTCAGTAGATTTGTGTGTCCTATATTATTTCCTTTCTCTGGTTGGTTCCAGAACGAATTCTGCTTTGTGGTGAAGCTATTCTGAGACTCGATTGGGAACAGTCCCCCAATTTTGAAATTCTCCGCTGTCTCTGACAGGCTCGCCTGTACACTGATACAGGGGTGTGGGCTCTGGTATCTGTAGGTTTCTCAGCCCTCTGCAAGGGAGCTCGTGAGCTTGTCCTGGTGCTGCGGCATGGCCAGGTCAGCGGCAGTGCCTCGTGGGATGGCAGTCAGCCGGCTGAACTCATGGAAACCCAAGTGACCCTGTTGGAAGTGCTTTAGGAAGAAAGCTGTCTCAGCAGAACATTTCAGTTTTGACAAACTGCTAAATACCGTGCTGCTTTTCAGCTTTCTTCCAGGTTCATGTGTATATTTGCACATCCATCTATGTACAGGGAGCGGAAGGAACAGATGCTTTCTCATGTTTTAGATGTAAACCAGCAAAAAGACGTTCTGTCCCCATTGCTTTGCCTTCAGGCTTCCACTTCCACACCGGACTGTCAGAGGGAGGTCTAAATATTTCCCTTGGCTCCAGCTAGTGGAGAACAAGGCGTAGGCTGCGTCTTTCATACAAATGCCTTGTTGCTTTGTGGAGTTGAATTAGGGGCTGGAAAGCATTGGTGAGATTGGTGACTTTTATTTTTTTCCTTTCAGTGAGTCCTTTGTCCAAAGTCTGGTTGTTGAGGCAATTCATCGGCTTTCTCATCATGTTCAGTAGAGGTATATTAGACTGTATCATTCACTTTCCATTCTGGTTTATAGGCTTAAACATGACTCTTAGGAAAGAGAGGAGACACCTTTCAAGAAACTGCAGGCTGTGAGTACTCCTGTGTGTAATTAGTCTTAAAGAACATGGCAGTGAGTTTTGTGGTTGCTTGGGTTCCCAGCTAGCTTTCAGCCTGCATAGGGTGGCTGAGCTTTGGCAGGTAAAAGTTTATCAGTTGTCAACAAGAGAACGGGTTTTAACTACTTACTGAGCTCTAGAGAGGAAGGATGGGCCAGTGACCATGGCACGCACTTCATGTAGAAACCCAGCATGGTTTCTCTGCAGACTTCCTATGTGCTCTTAGACGAGCCCCTCTGCCATGATCCCAGCTACCACCAAGACATTGGAGGTAATATTTCTTCTCCCTTAAAACTGAGCTAATATTCCTTACAAATGTGTTTTGTAACTGCTTAAGTTCCAAGTCTCTCTGATGCCTCAATAATTTAGAGCAGTTAAGCTTCATAGAGTCTTGTCTCTTTCATGGGATTTAAAACTTCTTTCTTTTGTGGCGTTAACCTGAAGACAAGTGTGTATGCGTTTTCATTTTGGTTAAAAAATAATTAAGTCTGGGAGGAGGGGGAAGGAAGGATGGGTAGAAGCTATGTTAAAAACTTTTGCTTTGTGTGAAAATCTTTCCATGTTGCTCTAAAATTCTTACTCTATAAAAACTTTTCTGAACTGCTTGGTATGTCTTTACAGTTAACATGCTTACTTATCATTATGTAAATATAAATAGAAATTCAGTTGGATGGGGAAAAATATGCTACTGCTACTAGCTGTGATAGTGACGTAAAGGGACAGTGTTAAGATTTTTTTTTTTGTTTGGTCTTTCTTGAAAGCAGTATCTTTATTTTTAAAATTGTATTGAAAACTCTTTCTGAAATATTTATAAAGCACAGATACTGCATAAGGGAAGAACCAGAAAAAGGAGTTCTGGGTAGTCAGCTCTTAAAGTAGAGGATGTAGTTCTCCATTTATCTTTCAAAAATTAAGCTTTTCAGAGGTGGTATCTGTTAAATCCAGCTAGAGCTCCACACTGCTGAAACCTGACTTCTAAAAAGCTTTATTTGAAAGCATTAGCTTTGCCACTTGTATGAAGGGCCGTGAGCTATCTGGAAGCGGATAGTAATATGGGTGACAAGGGCATTTGTCTGGAATGGGGGAGACAGAGGACTTGAACCAGAGTTCCTTACATCCCAGAAGAGCCCTTAGTTACCTGGCAATAGGTTGTTATGGAATGTTCCTATGTTTCCTTTCCCTTTTTTACCTAAAAAAACCCCAAACAAACTCAAAAAGGAGAAAGAACAGACATTGAAACCTCTCTATTTCATGCTGTAGAAACACAGTTAATCACAACCCGCTGCTATTCCTTGCTGAGTTAGAAAAATGTTTTTGATTATTCTTGTGCATTTGTTTGCATTTTCTTACAGAAAACACCTACAAAATTCAGGTGCCTAAGTCCCATTTTCAAAATATTGTTGTCTATTCAGGGCATTCAGTTGAATTGGGACTACACAGAAAACTGAAATGCTGTGGTAAAATAACTCAGCCAGCACTGAAAGCCAACTTGCATACCAGTGGCTGCAACGTGCAGCCTCCAGGGTCCTCTGAGCTAATTCAGAGTGCATCTCAGATGCCATTTCATGCCATTGCTCCTAAAAATGGGTTATTCTGTAAGTTACTTCAAGTGCCTGCAGTCTGGGCACCTTGGTGCTCGCAGGTCATCTTGTTGCAGTTATCAGGTACAACTTAATCTTAAGTCAATCAATGGTGCCTCCTCAGTGGATGTTGACTGAGGATGTGGATCATGAACATCTATCATATATTGAAGCAGAGACCTGAGCTAATCGGTGTGTAGTTGTGTCATTCCTTTATCTGTAGTTACAGGATGCTGGAGTATATAACACAAACATCATTGTAACAGAAAACCAGTGTATTACATGATAAAGATTAGTTTATTGATGGAGCACAGGTTTGTGTAGAGCTGTGGGGAGAGTTCTTCCATGATGTACTAGTAAGTATTCTACAATGTAATAATTTAAAACCATTAGCAGCATGTTGTTGTCGTCTTTCATTTTAATTGTCTTCTATCTTCTGCTGTATGTTTTTTAGCACTGGCACATATGCCAGACTTTAAAGAGTCTATTGTGGAATGTTTGTCACAAACAACCAGGGCTAAAAGGCTTGAGGGCATGAAATAAACATGCATTTACATTAAAAAATAATTGCTGAAGGGTTTTGCTTTGTGTTTTTGTCTTGGAGGAGTAGATGAACTCTTTCCTGCATTTGGCAGGGGCAGAAACATCCAGACGTTAGTCCTCAGAAATGCAAGCAGGACTGCTGAGGTGTTGGGGCAAGAGCAAAACCACCCTGTCCCACCCTGCGCTGCACCACCCACCTCTCCTGTGCCGTTGATTTTAATACTCCCTCCAGATGGGAAAGGCAAACATGTTAGATCAGGAATCCTTTGCTTCAGCTGCCTGACATATGGTACCACATAATCTCTGTTTCATTTTGACAGTGCCAAAACCCAACAGCCTTGAACAGCAGCCTTGAAATGTAATAGGATGAACACCCAACGCCACAACAAAGCTGCTGTATGGGGTGTGTAAATCTGTCCATCAGTTAACAAATTCCTCGTAATATTTGTTTTCAAGAAGTTGTTCTTCTGATCATTAATTGGTTTGTTGGATGGGGTTTGCGTGATTTGGTTTGCTTATTTCTTCTAGAGACAGACCCTTGTTTTTGGCTGTCGGGGTGCTGTATTTGCAGGATTTCTATTTCCAGCCTCCCGTTGCTGTTTTGCTGACCTCTGTCTCACTCCATAGGGAAGCACAAGTTAACACAAAGATTACAGTAAATTTGTTCTATGGTAAACTTACATCAAGAGAAGAAGCAGGAAGGCACTTCCACAAACCAATAATGACTGCATGTCACTGCAGTGTGGCTCATATATCACTGGAAATGACAAAGTGGTTTGAAGTGCATAAGAACATCAAAGGCCCCTTGTTTATTCAAGGTCACAGACAGATGGGATCTGGTGTATGGCAAGCCTATATGAAAGTTATGGCCGTTTGGAAACAGGAATGGATGAAACCAAAATTGGAACAAGATGTAGCCATAAAGGCAGAATGTGGCATGAAAAAAGATTATTAGCTCAGCACAGTTAACCTAAACTGTTTTTATCCCAATTAAGAAGGGTGATATTGGGAAATGGTTGGGTTGGGTTGGTTGTTTTTTCCCTTCCTCAGAAATGACTAATTTCATTTTTGGTGACTAGAAAACTTCTCTGTTTTTGGTTTGGAGGTCATTTGTCTTATTTTGCATCTTTTAGAGAACAAGTCAACTTTTTTTTTTTTAAGATAATGCAACTTCAGTATTGCCTTTTTCTCTTAAAGTCGGCATTCTGGCTATGTAGATAGTATTTTATTATTATTATTATTGGAAATCACTGTTTCTGAGAATCCTACCCTTGAATATATTCTCAACATCCTTGTTGTGAGGATAATGAAGAAATGCCTCAGATGTTTTAATTGCAAAATAATACATTCAGTTTAGGTTTTCATCACCACAGAAATACTGTGGTGGCCTTTTTTATCTTCCCTTTTCTCCTCCTGCACTTAACCCAACAATTAAAAGCAAAAGTTAGCTTGTTTTTTGTGGAACGTCTAGGCTTAAACTCTATTTTCCACCTCACCTTTATTTCCAAAAAGAAAAACACAGCCAGATTCTCAAAACAATTTTAGTCATCTCTTTGTGGTTGAACAACTTAATGGTTTGGCTTAGACTCGCTCCAGCACAAGTGTCAATAATTACAAAGGCTTGTTTTCCCAACGTTTACCAGTCTCCTGCTATGGGGAAAACTTTGCCGCAGTCAATTCATTGTTCATTATAATTCATGTTTTTCCCCTCGTTTTTTTCCTTATTTGAAGATGGCTTGAAGTTTTAGCTTCAAATTCTCAAGTCTGCTCTAACTTCACTCCACCCACAAAGGAGCAGAGGGGGAAACAGGGAGAAGGGGAGAGAGGAGGCATCCGCCAAAAATGACCTGCATGTTTTCACATCCAAAACCCAAAGGCATGATTAGTATCTGCAAAACCAGCGTTGGATGCAGGAAATAATTTCCTGTACAATTTACAGAGTGAATCTAGAAATCTACCCCCAATCCTTGTATTTTCTATAGATACAAATCGTGGTTCTTGACTTACATATTCCCAGATAGTTTTATGGCTACCGAGTCATGCTCTAACTCATTCATCCAACAATCCCTGTTCCTATTTCAGGCTGCAAGTACCATATTGTCTGTATGAATGTTTCCTGATTTGAGCTTTGCTATGTTTAGAAAATACTTCCCATAAACTTGTCAGGCCCCTAATTAATGCACTGGACCACTAGGCATGTCAAACAAATTACATCATTTTTTGTATACGTTGCAGATTCCACATTTATTAACTGGGTTTAATAATTGCTGAACTCGAAGTTATTTTGATTAATACAGAGTTTGAACCCGGTTTACTGGCACTCTCTCTGTTTTGGGGAAGAGACAAAGTCTCAAAACAAATGTTACTGGGTTATAAAATTGATAAGAATTGAGTTTTTTTTTTTTTTTAAATGAGGCTTGAAAAATCTCAGGGAAATATTCCTTACCATAATTAATTTGAAGTTTCTGTCTCCTCCTTTCTATCCTGCTAGCAGGAAAGAAAAAAGGAGAGAGGACAAGGTGCAGTTTAAAACAAAGTGCATCTTTTCCTCTAATTCTCCTAGTGAGAATTAGTGGAAGGTACAGAAATGGTAAAATTTGACTGGAGATTTATTTGGCTTCAAATTCCTAGTCACCTTTTGAGAACAGAAATTTTCTGAGTTAGTAAACCAGTCCAGCTTGCTTCTCTGTGGAATATCCTTACTCCAGCTGAACTCTACTTTAGCTGTAGAGTTTAGAAAGCGAGACTTTTTGTTCTTGTAGTGCTTCCATGTTTCATCTCCTGATTGCCACAAGAGTTTAGGGAAACAAGCAGGGTTCAGGAAATACTCTGGTTCATGTAGGATGGTGGTCTTTGAATGATGCCATTACATTTGCACCACTACAGACAGAACTGCCTCATCACCAGAAGACTTGGGACTTTTAGTGATTTCTGAGCCACTTGCAAACCATCTTACCCCCAAAACTCCATCACAGTCTCCTCCATTTCCAACTTGTTTCTATGGGTTATAATTCAAGTACCTTTCCAAGCATTCTCGCAGAAGTGTTTGTGCAAATCCTCAACTCTAGCGCACTGGTACTTTTAGCTAGAGTTTGGTAAAGGGGGAGGGGGGAAGGTTTGTAGGTTACATGTTTTGTTGGTGTGACTTACTGGCTAAAACATGGGTGACTTGGGGACAGAAGGTAGCCTAATGCAGTGCCATTACTCCTGGAGTGTTTTAATCTATTTTCTCTGTACACTAGGTTCCCCCAGTTGACTGAGAAACCAGTTACAGAGACTTTAGCTTATTAAAAGAATTGTGAAAGACAGTTTGGGAAGTCTAAATACCATTAATAAGAGCAAAGTGATAAAGTGGGTCTAGAAAGGGTTATTTTGCAGTGTAGTTATTCTCACTTGGACTTCGGCTAATTCAGGTGGTGTAAGTCGGGTGTTGATATCTTGAGGT
The DNA here is from genome assembly GCA_013389945.1 of Fregata magnificens. Taxonomy (NCBI): domain Eukaryota; kingdom Metazoa; phylum Chordata; class Aves; order Suliformes; family Fregatidae; genus Fregata; species Fregata magnificens. Next base: position 104,382 of record WAAD01038325.1, on the reverse strand, counting down.
AGCTCTATGTGGTAACATTACTGCTAATAGAAGAGGGCCAGCATTGTATCCATTATTCAGTTATGTACTACCTAAATCTGTAAAATACCACTTAATCACGGCTAATCACTGGGTAAATTTGTGCTGATTCTTTGCACAGAGGGTGAATTTCATACTTATGCAATAGATCTCCATGGATCTAACATATCTTTTAAGCTGCGCTTTCATATTACAGAAAGCCATCTCGTCTCTTTCAAGAAATACAGCTATTTTTTTTCCAAGTTATGAGTGCTTTTTTCTTCTCATATTCTATGGCTGCTGAGTGATTCATTTCCCAAATGTTTACAGAGAACATCTAGTGGAAAAGGGGATCATGACTTTTTAAAATACCTATTTAAAGAAGATGTCTCAGTAGTGCTGTGTAATCCAGTGCAGCTTCTCTCTCGTGGCCAGAGCCCACGGCAGAGTTGAATCAGTCAATCAGAGTGAAGGATTTTTTTGGCAGACATATTTGACTATATTAATTCCAAATACTTTTTTTTATTACGATGTAGCAGATTTTAATTGAAATGGCCAGATGGAGTATTTTATTTTTACTCACCTTTAGTATTGTTTTAGGACAATCTAAATTATTAGACTCTTGTTATTTTAATTTATGAATACTATTTAACCATTTTGTGAATACATAACAGTGATAAAATTTTATGACTAAGATACTAGAAAATTCATCTTGTCTGCAGTCTTAGAGTCTTTAAATTAAACATACCGAATATAAAAAATGGTTTAAAAATAGACATTAATTTTGTCAGAAGTAGATTCTAATATTAATTTCTAGGCTTCGCAAATGATACAGCCCATATATAGGTTGTGATTTTTAAATCCTAAAATACCTTTGGATCATATTTACTTTACCTTTTGCATTCAAAATTTAAAGGGAGAAAAAAACTAGAGAGATTGTGTTTTTTTTTTTTTAAACATTTTAAGTCACTGTAATAACAAATCTTTAAAAGTTTTTGGTTTTTAGTTGTATTTAGTGTGTTTTGCTGAGGCAGGATTCTTCACACAGGACAGAGCTGGTTTTTGGTGTTTGGTGGGGTTTTGTTTGTTTGTTCTCTCTTTTTTTTTTTTTTTTTTTTTTTTTTCCCCCTTCTGTGTCTCAAGAAAATTCTCCTTCTGGTGGAAGGAGATTTATATATCCGTAGCCACATCTCTGCCTCCCTTGAGCCAATTTTGACAATGTGGCTCTTGTGCAATTTTGCAATTGTGGTCAAATGGTAACAGGCTGTGATCTGAAAATACGAGTATACATATGGTATACATGTGTGTTTCTATGGATGTCTATGAAGAATATAATATGCAAGCTAGTTCAGCCAGTAACCTGTGTGTCCAAGTTTTGTTGCGTTCATACACGAGTAGAATTATTTTCTGATACTATGGTGTCCTTCTGATGTGATGAAATGCTTGAGATATAAAATCTCAACAGAGATCAGCTGTGTAACTTACGAATATCTGTGGTGTCCCTGTTTCTTCCAATTACTTTCATACCATATGTATCCAGTAATAAATTATAGGTGTGTTCGCTGCCAGCCCTGTTCCATCAATCTGAGATCCAAAATTAAAGCTGGGTTCTTCACAAGAAATTACTGTTAGTCAGTTACAGAAAAATTTGTTTAGAACTCTGAGCCAGACTAGAATCCAAATCACTCTTATAGCTGCACAGACTTTGCAGAATTAAGGTGAGTGGGAAATAATAAAAATCTGTTCCTGTCGCTAGCAGCAAGGAATTATAGCTCTGAAATAGATTCTTGCAGAAGATAATTATATCCTAATCACAGCTGTGCTTTTCAAAGTTGTGCCAATTTTACAACATTCATCATTAAACACCTGGATTTGTGTGTTGTGAGAGTGTTTCTTGCATTTTCCATATTTGATGAATACTGTAGGAGTACCTCTCCATATTTTTTTATATATCATTTAAGCCAGCTGAATTTAATGCTCGAAAGCTGATTAGTAGCCTAAAGGTATAAGGTTGCCCATCCTGATCCAAATTACTTTCTATTGCAGTGTTCCATAGATGTCAATGGATTTATATCAGGCTCCATATGCAATATATATGTATACCTCCACAGATTAGAAGAAAGCATTAATGAAGATTTCTGAGCTCTGTGAAACTTAGGTGGGTCTATATCATGACGTATATATTTCAGTGTGCTACAATATTGGGGTTTACATTACGGATTTGGAAAAATGCTTGCAATTATTAACGATTATTAACAAATGAAAGGTGTTTACAAAATAGACTTGATGCTGTGCTCTTGTCTGTGTGTATAGTCTGTTGTGTGTGGATCCAGGAAGGTATGTTGCTCTAAGTGTTGCTAAAAAAAAAAAAAAAAGTCCTGTTTAAATCCTTCTTAAATACCTACTCAGTTTAAGTGAAGAGACTAGAATATGGAATGAGGCCCACGATTTCTGAGCTCTGTGAAACTTAGGTGGGTCTATATCATGACGTATATATTTCAGTGTGCTACAATATTGGGGTTTACATTACGGATTTGGAAAAATGCTTGCAATTATTAACGATTATTAACAAATGAAAGGTGTTTACAAAATAGACTTGATGCTGTGCTCTTGTCTGTGTGTATAGTCTGTTGTGTGTGGATCCAGGAAGGTATGTTGCTCTAAGTGTTGCTAAAAAAAAAAAAAAAAGTCCTGTTTAAATCCTTCTTAAATACCTCCTCAGTTTAAGTGAAGAGACTAGAATATGGAATGAGGCCCCCTTGAGAGAAAAAAAAAAAAAAAAAACAACCAGCAATATTTATTATTTTCCTTGTAGTTCAAGTTTGATTTTAAATGTATTTAGGAAGAAATAAAAATGTTTTAATGCTGATCAGCATTAAAATGCTTTTCAAAGCCAAAACCTGGATCACATTTCTTTCCAGTCTCTCAGTGAAGAAGTTTCCACTTCATCTGGGTATTTTCTCATTGGCTTTTCTTTGTTGATTATCTCTGTTTCTGTTTGGCAGTGTTAGTTAACACAGCCTCTCTTCCCTTGTAAAGGACATATTAATCTTCCATATTTGCAGACAAGAAATCGGGGTTGGAGATGTTAAAACTTGATTTAATGAAAGTTCTAAAGAAAGTATGGTGCAGAGATGGAATAAAATCACTGTATTTCAGTCTGACCTTGCTATTGCAGCTACAAAAGCTCCATCTATATGTAATACATAGAGCAGAAATTATTTAACGGGTGTAAGTCACTATCTTAATAGGTGAAGGCAGCTCTGTAAGAGGCTCAGGTGAAGCAGGGCCATCCTGTAACAGTATGTAGTTCCTTGTCCAAGTCAGGGCAGGGAATAGTGACAGTGTGCAGCTGTACATGTATGGTGCCAGAGCTCCTTTGTCTCCCAGTACTTCTCAGATAAAATATATAAGAAAACTCATGCAGTTGTTGACCTTTAAATGTATGTTATAGTCTTTCATTTCATGGTTTTAAATAGCTATTTTCTTATTATAATTTAATACATGTTACGCCTACAAACCTGGAAGAATTGGCTTATTCCATCAATTTCAAAGGAACACAGAGTACACTCTGTGCTCTGTTGTAAAAGTTTTATTAAACTTGATAGCATTTAAAATAGTCTTTGAGAATTGCTGACACAATGATTCTAGGTTCTTCTTGGCTTGTATAGAGCCCTAGCAGTGCTTGCAATGAGAAGCTGATTTGCTGAACTGGTAATTATTACTGTAGTCACACCAGTCTCTGACCATAATGCATTTTTAAGTCTCAGTGCATTAGATTCAAGAGAAGGGTAAAGATCATCTCAGGGAACAGTTTGCCCTGGGGGATTTCAAGTGAGTAGATAAGAGCATTTAAACTGTTCTGCAGCTGTTGAATGACGGCCATGTTTTGCAGGGAAGCCTGGAGTGGTGCTGGGATGGATGCATTGATATAAAAGACAAGTCAGGCTCATAGCTGTCAGCTAAACCTATCCGTAAAGCAAGATGAATGGACCTTTGGATATCATCTTGTATGAATGTGTATTATAGAAAAGAAATGCCTAGTAATGCTGCAGAGGACTGGATCCTCTATCTAACAACCTAAAATGAGTTCAGTTTCCAGTGTGAGGGTTGCAAATAGAATCATAGAACCATTAAGGTTGGAAAAGACCTCTAAATGGCAATCCTTATAAGAATAGGGGCAGCTAGTTTTCAGGAATGGGTGTGATGCTCTGAAATATTCATGTCAAAGCCAAAGAAATTTGGAATTTCCATGAGTTGTGACAGTGACTCTAGCCTAAAAATACCCTTCCTTCTTTGCAGTGACTTCTAGTACTTGTGCTGCTATGTACCTTTTTGGTGCTGCAGGGACCCTGCTGATGCCTGTAAGGGTTAAAGTGACTGATGAAAAAATGTAAACACAGCTGGCTTTTATGGCCTGGTAGGCCTCAATGAATTCTGCTGGTTCTGAGAAGGTATAAGAAAGGAGTAAAATGCTTGGTAAGCCCCTTTCTCAGAAATTATCCAGTGGTAAATTAGGGCTGGGGGATATCCCTTTTGAACTGAAGGGATGTCTAATCTAGATAAGTTTTCCGTGAAGTTTGTACACTGATCTCTGTGGGTAGAGATAGTACCTGCGCGGAGGGGAACCCTCAAGGTTAGTTTGTGTAATTTGAACTGCTGTTCATTTTCATGGCGTTTTCTCTTGGTCTCTCCTAAATAAGGATTCAAACATTTTAATACTTGCCATGATATAAATATGTTATCTTAAGAAGGCAGTGATGAAAAGGAGGGAGACACAGCGATATTCATATTTGCGGAATTTCTGAAGAATGGAAATTCCATCATGGCTGCGTTTGACCTATTCTCTTAAGAAAATTGTCTTACAAGCCTGGTTATAATCAGTAGTTAAGCAATATGAAATAGAGGTATGCATTAGAAAACCATGCTTATGCTTGGCATCGTTTTTTTAACCGTCATTTTACCTTGGACCTGTGGGACCTGGGGCTCATAATGGAAATGCTTGAGACTTTGAGAGTCCTGCTGCAGTCCATCCAAGCCAAGCAGCATAATTCAATGATTGATGGAATTTTTGGGGTGGAAGGAAGAGTGGACGATGGCTTTTAACTATAGCCCTGTGGTAACATATCTATGTGTGGTGATACACACCCAAGGGGACTCTAAAAACCCCTGAATTAATAAAGCTGTGTGAAGTGAGAAAAGCCTTGTTGCAACAAACCAACAAAAGGGTCGTCGAGGCCAAGAGAGAGAAGAAAACCCCAAGAACTCATCTCTCCTTTGCTAACAGAGCGTAGTAGTCAGCCAAATGGTCATGTATTCTGTGCATTCCTTTTATTTTTAATTTGTTTTCTTGGTTAGCGTACAACAAAGAACAGCAGTGATGGACAGAGCCACAAACCCACAATGACTGTATATATTACAAAAATACGGACAATGCTTACAGGAAAGTGACACAGCAGATTTAAAACGTGTGGTAATGTTAAAAATGTCTCTGTTTATTCTGGTTCCCACACTTTTGGGAGTTACAGGCATATGCTTTTCCCTTGGCATGAATCTTGACAGAGCACTTAGTGCCTACTGAAGGCTAAGTCAAGTATAGCAGCAGGGCCAGGCCCTGAGGCCTAAGTAGCAGACTTCATCATCCATCATCCCCTGACAGATGATTTTCTGGCGCTCTATTACATCGGGAGAAAATGTTCACACAACGCACAGTAAATATAGATACGAGGAGGGAGAATCTCCTTTGGAAAATACTTTTGTTCTTATCTGTTACCAAATTATCATTGTTATTAGGAGCATTTAATTAGCATATTTAAGGAAAAAGGTTAGGGAAACAACATTAAATTTAAGTGGCAACAAGGAATTAGAGCTGCACAATTTCCTGTAATCAGGTTTTCTTGGAGCACACAATGTTGGTTATTTTTGTAAAAAAAGCAAACACAGAAAGGAACAAGTGAAAGTTATGTGTTAGCTTAGCTAAACATAAATTCCTGTATTTTTTTTATGGACAGGAAGGGTGTTGGTGTTTTTTTTTCTTTTTTGTGAAACCATCGGTAGTTTGAGATTTGAGGTATCTTACCAGAGCTGAGCATATCTGAATATTGGCACCTGTATCTCTGCCACACTGTATTTGGGAAGGGTGGGGTTTACAGTGGTAATTGGGCTGAATGGGTCTTATGGAAAAGTATGAAAGGGTAAGATACCAAATACTGACTGTGTTTGAGTTTACTTATGGGGGAACAAATATCAATATAGGGGGACCCTGCTGGGCTTCATAGCAGATGAAACATGGACAGGACCCAAAGGCTGGAAACTGGAAGCTGGCATACGCAGGTTAGAGAGGAGGCAAGTTTTCAGCTGTGACCTGTTGCTGGAGTGGTCCAGCCAGAGGTGTGGCAACTCGCCGAAAACATTCTCGGCTGAAACCGGGTAAAAATTTCTTTTTCCAAGGATATGCTTCTTCATACGAACTAGTGCAGGAAGTAATGGCCCGTGGTTTGAGGGTAACGCAAGATTCGCTGGATTCTCCTAGCCTTACAGTCTGCAAGTCTATTAGAAATATATGCAACTTGTTATCATCTCAGGCCCGTGAGCCCTCCTGAAACGGTATGTCACTTGAGAATATTTATATGTCTCTGTTTCCAACTGAAGAATATCTTTCTATGTAGTTTTTGCCGCTTTGCCTTCTTTAGGGCTTCAGAGACCCTTATCACAAGCTGTGTCTGCACTGTCAGAGCTTTACTATTATTTTGTCCTGGCAAAAAACCTCAAAAATGGCTGTCTGCGTGCAGGCTTATTGACTGTAGACGTCACAAAAATGTTTGGATCTGACCCTCACCACCTCTGCATTATGTATTTCTTCACCTTACAGGGCAAAAATACTTTCAGAAGTGTTAAGTGTTATTGAATTTTGATAAAGGAGTCATCTAAGGACCCAAGTAGTCTTTTACATCATCTCTGGGTACTTATGCAGCCACTAGATAGCCTGAATAAACGGGTACTTGCTGAAGTGTGCTATTGATGCTATGGTAAATGGAAGGGATTGTCTGGCATTTACTGTATGTCATAGAAAATTCAGATCATGTTTGCTTCTCCCATCAAGGTCATCCAAACCACTAAAAAGTCATGAGCTGCGGAAGGAAATTCTATGAGTTCTCATGTGGTCATTGCTAAAGAAATAATTTCCTTTAGTATCCATATGTTCAACATATTTGCCTTGTTCTATCTTTGGTAAAGTTGTGGCATTGCTTTTAGGGGAGAGGAAGAGGCAAAAAAATCTTGCACATAAAACTTTTTGGCTAACCTATTTGAAAACAGTGTTATTGAATCTTTCTTTGTTGTCTTACCTTTCCAACTAGCATATAAAGTTCATGAAAGGACATACCTCACCTGAAGTGACATTTCCTAAGTCTCAGCTGAAGTGCCAAGTAAATGAAAACACCAACTGCTCGCCCAGACTCTGCCAAATATGGTGCTTTGGTCCCATCCTGCAGTGTGACATAGCAAATACTCCGATGTTTTTGAGCACTGTAAATAGACTCTAGCTGGCTGTTTTTAAATGTGTGGCATTGACAGATGCCTCTTCTGCTTTTATATCTGCTAAACTCTGGTGGGCTAACCACATATCAGCAAGGCCAAGGTGTATAATACATACAGACCTCACAGAGTTCCTTAGGTTTGCTTGGTTTTTTAATAGCGTTGGATGCATTGAACCCACTTTATGTATTTCTGCTGTGGTTAGAAGGAAGCATGAGTCTGAATTTGGCTGTGAACAGGATACTCTTTGTAGTATCTTCTTTTTTCCCCCCTCTATTTATCAACTTGTTATAGGTCCTGTAGTTGATGTGATCCAAAATATCATCAGGGCTATGTACGCATGTGGTGCCTGGTGTCCAAGTCTCTAACACAGCTGATTACTGGGTGGCCCAACCTAAATTAGGTAGACCTAACCTGATCCAAGTCAGCCCAGTTTTGAGCATGGGTTGGACAAGATGACCCCAGAGGTGTCTCTTGGCCTAAGTTATCTTAAGATTCTGTGATTCTGAGTTTCCCTCAGTGTACAGTACTCAGCTAGCAAGATCTCATAAAGGCAGGCTGGTCTGTCCATAAAAGCCCAATGACCTTGGGGAGTGTTGATCTGCCCAAGTTACTTCTTGGCAGGAGAAGCATAACCTCTGGTTCCCATTTTGCCTGCTTCTATAGCTTTTTCTGTGTCTGGTATGGGGTTCTGCCATGGTGCAGAGGACTACTCTTCTGAGTAGGTACTCATTGCTGCTGTGGTTGAGTAATTAGCTCAGTAAAAGAGATGGCCAGTTGCTTTGAAGAAGCTTGCTGTGTGTGCAGGTGTGTTAGGTGGGCATAACAACAACATAGGTCTTACTACGCTGCCTTGTGCCATGCTTGTTAGGGAACTCAGGCCATTCCTGGCAGGAGTGATCCTAAGTTTTGGGTTATCCAGAGAGAGAAAACTGAGAGAATAAGCTGAGCTACAGACAGGACCCATGTTAGTGTGTTTTGTATGCAGCTGTTCACATGCTGAGCACACTGAAAGAGTGATTTAAAGACAGCTGTATAGCACTTGTTGGTGCTCTGATGTCTGAACCTGGAGATTAAACTGCTGTGTAAAGGAGAACCCCTAAGACATGGTAGGAAGAGATTATGGTTTAAAGCAGGCTGATGGTCAGTAATTAATCCTAGCTGAGGCGCTTCCTATGCTGCCTTGCACTGACCTTCTGCAGCCCTAGCTGTGACTGCAACTGATTTGAAATATTTTCTGTTTTCAGCTTTAGAAAATGCCTTTTTATAAAACAGAGTTTTTGTGATAGTTTCCAACTAAAAGGTCTCGTGCACAGGCACAGCCATGTATCCTTTCTCAAATGCAGAAAACTCTGACAGCCAAGGCCCAAAAGATGTGAGGAGCCCCTTCCAGAGAGCAGATGGTCAGAAGGAAAGGAATGTTCTGGCAGTGGTAGAAAGAGAGGTTTAAAACACCTTTGCTTTGTGTTTTGTTTTGACTATTTGGTGATTTTTTTTTTTTTTTTNNNNAAAAAAAAAAAGGAAGGTATAAACCTGATGGCAGTATGTGCTTGTAATGAAGTAGGAAAGTCTTGGTAATCCAGTACCTGACTGTGGTCACTGTGATTCAATTGAACTAATCTAATCTAAAATCTAATGCTTGAAGCCTTGGGATGCAAAACCTTCTAGATTAAAGGAGATAGGGATGGGATAGAGGTTTTGGTCAAGAAGGACCAATTTCCTAACCAAAACCTCATTGTACTTGTGAATAAATAAAGACTAATTATTACTTTATTTGGGGGAAAAAAACAACAGTTCATTGAATGTGGGGGGGGGGGTTTCACTCTTTTCTCTTCTGTCCCTCTAGTGAAGTTATGCTTTTTCATTCACTGGCAAAGATTAAAGTATCATTCGCTGAACACTCAACTGGTTTGGTTTAATTTTCCTAGGTTTCTGAGAAGAGAGCCAGAAATCAAACCTGGAACCTGTTGCTGCTAAGCAAATCATGACAGAAATGTAAGAAATTACCTCTTCTTTTTCCTAGAGTTTGGGCTCTGTCCCTTCTACTCCTTGCTGCTGCTGAGTTGTATTTCCAAAACTTTGTATGTTATCTCATAGACATGCTTTCCTGGAATTTGAATATCCATCCATAAATTTTTTTGTGAAAGGAAAAAGTTTCAACCAGCTTTTGTGACTAGCAGAAACTGGAGGAAGTTTTCTATGTAAAAGGCATATTGTCACCCATGTATTCAGTTACTGCTGCACAAAAGACTTGGGGTGAGGCCAGGAAGACAGTTTATGCAAGAAGATGGGAGGTTCACATGCATTTTTGTACAACTTGGTTGGGAGCGTTCAAACTGTGGTTTGGTTCTGGGATTAGTGTCAGGTGTCAGGTTTTATACCACATGTTCTACCGTAGTGAGTTGTAACAGGATAAGTGAAAATGGGCAGGCAATCCCAACTCCAGAATTCCCAGCTCTGTCACTTTTTGCATTGTAATTTTACTTTTTTACTTTTCTTTATTTTTATCTTTGGCTTATTAGCACAAATATTCCTGAGGACAATCCACATCGGCTATTTATGTTCATAAACCTGTTCCTATTTGTTCCAGCAATCTCAGCCAAGAACATCCCAGAACTGACATTTTAAAAATCCTTTTGTTTATGGGAAATTTTACACATTGGATTTTCCAAACACTCGACTGGGGAGTGATCACTGCAAACATCTGAGAATACTTTAGCTCTTCTAATTCTCTCATGATGTCTTGCTAATATCCAAAGAGGGAACAACTGCTTGTTTTATGAACTAGTCTGCCAGGTTTCTTCAAAAGTTGTTACAGTCCCAAATTTTCGAAGCAGACTTTGTATTTTAAATACATCTTGTTTTGCTCCTCCCTAGCTAAAGCTAATATTATTCTCTTCATGGCATGTGTCAGGACTAGATTTTTCAAGCACATAGTCTGCCATTGGGAGGTTTTAAATGGAACACAAACCTAATGCAAGTCTTCTGCAGAGGAGTGAATTTTGCCCTACTTCAGTCTCTCTTTAAGTATAAGTAGATGTAAATTGATCACCAAACTTGGAATTCAAATTTGTCTTTTAGTTCTGGGTAAAAAAAAAATGCTACTGAATTTTAAAAGTTCAAATGTTCATTAAAATGCATACAGCACTGCCCCTGGGATCATACCTAAAGTATTTGTAGGTGAGCAATATTAATATGCAATTTGCAAAGCAATAACCCATACCCCAAGTGAAAAGGAACACATTGAAGCTAAAAGGTAAATAATAAATACTGATGAAACAGGGACTCTGGAAAATCACAACTGGAAAAAGTGGTAAATCCCAAGGTTTTAGTTGTTTTGCTCTTACTTATTAACTTAGGTACAGAGTTTTGCTGTTTTCTGCTGATACCCTGGGGGAAAGGTCTTTGTCACTTTAGGTGAAGATGACAGTTTTCAAAATGTTACCAACATGTTCTGCCCTGTTCACTCAGACTTAAAAAAAAAAAAAAAAAAGGCATTTTTGGCAAACAACAGAGGCAATGAGAGGTTTCTGCCAATTATTATTGGCAATTATTGATAATAATGATTTGCTAGATGCTGCAGGAAAATAGTAAACCAAGGTATTAATTCCTTTATTACTTCATGGTATGCTGATTCTTATACATTTCAAGGGATCAGTAAATGAGCAGACTTTTTGGGACTACCAGTTTAGAGCAAGTCTTTCAAACTTCATTATGTCTGGCAAGGACTCCAGTCCAGGAAAACACAGAAGTTTTGAACTTATGAAACTGCCCGCAGACTTAAAATTATGCACAGGTAAAAGTGCTTCCTGGAACTTTGGTTAGGGGACTTGTTTTGATCAATGAATAAATCGATGACTCTTAGCAGAGACAGTCCAATGCAAGAATGATGCCAGTGTTTTCAGTCACAGTGCCTCTGCTGAAATAGTGATTGTTATCTGACCTACCAAGGGAAAGGTGATGTGAGCCAGTGTGCTCAGAGAAACCATTGTTCTGATGGTACGATATAGTGAAGTCACTAGGATATAGAAATGCTAAATGATTGTGGCCTACCCTCAGAACAATACCACAATGGCTGGCTGGGAACCACCCTGAAAGTAGGGAGCAAAATTTTTACAGGGGATTGAGTTCCAAAAATGGCCAAACAAGTCAAATCTAAGACAGCTATCTAACTGGATAAATAATGTAAAACATCCAGGCTGAATAGAAATAATTACAGTGACATCACTGGAAAAAATAATTAGTTGATGAAGAAAGTATGTAAAAATACCAACAGCAATTAAGGCAAGAGGCTTATAGGCTGAATAATTGTCTTTAAAACACTGAGTGCCATGTGTATTTCTTACAGAGGAAGTCTAAATGTTCACGGTAACTTAATGGATGGATTTAAATTTATATGTAGTAGGAATCTTTCAAAACTGTTTTTTAGTGGTGAAAGTGGCTTAGATAATGCAATATCCATGTATGATTAAAACAGTAGAATTTTGATGAATTCATCCCACCTCTTTTACTTCATTATTAATTGGAAATACTTATAGGCTTAGCTACTAAAGGTGTGGTAGCCTTATGGGCTGAATTTGTACTAAGAAAGGGGAGAACTTTAAGCAGAGATGTGATGTTCCAAAATCATGTCATCATGTGACATCCCAGAATTTTACAAGAGAGCAAGAACCTCCTCAGTACTTCAGCACTTCATAATATTTAGGTGAAGACTAGATGGCACAGTGATGAGTTGGCATTAAGAAGGAAATAGCATCCTCTACTCCAGTTCTAGTGCTCCAGCCAAGGGGATGGATGGACTAAGAGAACTGTGGCTTTAATGGAAAGCACAGAATTTGGCAGGGTTTGCTTCTTTTGGTCTACAAGTTGGAATTTTGAGAAGAGAGGGCTTGCATTGCATATATCTACAAAAAAAACCACTGCCCACTTTGTGTTCCTCTGGGTCAGTGCACGGATTAGCAGGTCTTTTTTGTATGTTGAGCTCAGGTGTTTATGGATATGCTGGGTCTTACCATGTGGTACTTATATACAAATTGTACTGTTTGTTCTGCAAACATTTGTACATGGGAGTAGTCCCACTGAACAATAGCAGCATCTATGTACCTTGAGGGAGAAGGCCTATGTTATTGGCCCACTGAGCTGAGCACTCAGCACTTGTATTTTAGGAAAATACTATGGCTCAGAAGGTAGCTCCTGTCATTCGTGAGCCAAATTCAGTTGCTTGCTGAACCACAGCATTGCCTCTGTGTTGAAAACAATTACCTTGGTATAGCCAATGATTCAATACTTGGCTTTCTAAGCACAATTACTTTATTAATAATTAAAAAATTGTGTGCTGAGTATAATACAGCATAAAAAACCCAGTACTCGCACACTAGAAATAAAAGTATGCCAGTGTTTTGAAGAATAAGAGACTCACCAAAAATATTTCTGCCTTACTGGCATCTCCAAGTCAAGAAAAGAAAACCAATTTTAAGACAGTGAACCAAAATTCTCTTCCCAGCTACACTGTTTCCTGGAAGAGAAGAACTAGCAATATGTATGAAGTAAGGAACATGCTACAAGGCCAGCCAAGCCTGCCTCCTGTGGATAGTTAATCTATGGCTATAAAATTATATTGTTCTTTGTATTAGTCTTAAATGACTTGTACATATGTCTATTGTTGTCAGCTTAGAAAGTACAGTGGTGAAACTTTGGTTTCAAATGCTTAAACATTTTGACATATGAAAAGAACTGAAAGCAGCCTGGTTTCTTCAACAGTTGCATTAAGCCCTAGATGGCTGGGTTAGAAGTCTTTTCTAAGCATTCTTCACAGGGAAGCTGTAGGAGAATATGTTTTTAAAGCTGTTTAACTCTTGCTGTTCTGTCTGAGTATTGTTTGGAATGAAGCCTTCTGTCTGCCTACAACGATCTGATCTGTATGTTGATATTATTGCAGGTGCTAAAATTAGGTGGATAATCAGCCACTGGCTTATATAAGCAACTACAGCCTCCTTTCAGCAAATAATTTAAGTATTTGAGCTGGTTTAAGGACAAGGGCTAAAGTATACAATCAATGTGAGTTCTTTGAAATTGAGTGTTATCTCTAATAAGGAGTTCTCTGATAATCTGGAATCTGGCTGCACAGTGAGCCATATTAATAATAAGGTCTGCTGGAGAGATGAGAGGGCAGAGCCAATATAGTTTGGGTGTAGGTGACTTACCTTGATATTAGTTCCCCCACAGCTGATTTTTTTTTTTTTATTCTGGGGAGGTCTGTCCTTTGTACGGGCTTTTCTTCCTGGGAGCAGAGAATCAGAAGAAAAGTCCCTTCAGGAGAAAACACCACTTGAGTTAAAATATTGCAGAGAATGGTGGGGGATCCTGAGTTTTAGATTTGGGGGAATTAATTTCCTTTTCAGGTTTGAAAAGGAAAATTTTCTCTTCCCCTCCACCCCAGAAGCACTGGGGGGCCTGAAGGGCCATGGAGGACAGGTTGTCTGAGAAGTGATTAGCACGCTCTGGATTGCCAGGCTTCAGCTACGGATGAAGTTGGGAGCATCAGAGACGTAAATTCAGTTTGCAGCATCTGATCTTCTCCTATGAGGAGTCTCCACAGCACTACAGCTTGCAGAAGCAGTGGTAAAACCCAGCTAGCCTGGGGCCAAGGAATGAAATGGGCTCTACTTTGCCACTGACCAGCGCTTGCCTTTGCCTACCCCCAGTGTCATCTACATCCATCCTGCAGGCCATGTGAAGTGGCCTCACCTTGCATTTCCACTAGCTGTGCCGCAAGGCAGAGAAGAGCACACACGATGCACAGTTCTTCACATGCAGAATGAGCTTTGTGCTTAGACTGTCTTTACATACTCTGTTATAATTCTGCTGCTCGTCTGCATGTGCGTCGGCAGTCAAATATTAAAATTGCTTTGTATGTGCATAGTTAAACCACCTGAGTGGAAGAAGGGGTCCTATGGGAATGGCATCAGACCTAGTATGTATGCATAGCTGGCTATTAGACTCCTTTTCAAAGTAGTGCCTACATCTGTTAGGCTTATGGCTTCAGGTTATGCCTGGCAGGTGTGATCTCCTCTTCCACAACTGCAACCCCTTTCTAATCTTGTAACAGTTTTAAGGAACAGTTAGCTGTTTTACTCCTTTAAACCAGCTAAAAGGTCTTGTCCTAGGACAAGTAAACAGTTGCAGCCAAATTTAGGCTTCTTTCCCATTTTTGAGTGGCTTACAGGACTCCAGGTATGGAAGGATTCTGAATTGAAGTTGAGTGATGAAGAGTTTGTTGTGGTTTAACCCCAGCTGGCAACTAAGCACCACACAGCTACTTGCTCACTCCCCCCAAGGTGGGATGGGGAAGAGAATCAGAAAAGTGACAAAACTTGTGGGTTTAGATAAAGGCAGCTTAATAGCTCAAGCAAAAGCTGCCATGCAATCAAAGCAAAACAAGGAATTCATTCACTCCTTCCCACCGGCAGGCAGGTCTTCAGCCATCTCCAGGAAAGCAGGGCTCCATCATGCATAATGGTGACTTGGGAAGACAAAAATGCCCTGACTCCCCATGTCCCCCCCTTCCTCCTTCTTCCCCCAGTTTTATATGCTGAGCATGACATCATATGGTGTGGGACACCCCTTGGGTCAGTTGGGGTCAGCTGTCCCGGCTGTGTCCCCTCCCAGCTTCTTGTGCAGCCCCAGCCCACTCGCTGGTGGGGTGGGGTGAGAAGCAGAAAAGGCCTTGGCGCTGTGTAAGCACTGCTCAGCAGTAACGAAAACATCCCTGGGTTATCAACACTGTTCCCAGCACAAATCCAAATCACAGCCCCATACTAGTTGCTATGAAGAAAATTAACTCTACCCCAGCCAAAACCAAGCACAGAGGCATTGCTTGCTCTTCACGGTATTTGTTGTGTTTCTTTACACAGTATTAGGATAGCAGATCATTAAATATTTTCCATTAACAGGACATGTGGGGGATTGTTTTGGAAAGGCAAAGAGACTGTTTTTCTTTTCCACTTTGGTTCCTACCTCGTTCTTGAAACAGTGGGGAGAGAATTGCATTTAAAAAAAAAAAAAAAAAAAAAAAGACTGTGGTGATGCAGTTCAAAAGAACTGTAATATTTCTGCATGTATTGTGTTTCATCCCATATTTTAAAGATTTAGTACCAGAACTAGAAGGTCTTGAAGAAGAGTCCCTTGGGAAGAAGCCTTGTTCTCAAGTTTGTGAACTTAGACATAGTTAAAAGGCAAAAACTGAGGCAGAAATAACACTGATTGCACAATACAATTAGTGGGAGAGAAAGGTGTGGTGGCTAAGGGTTTTGATCTCAAATCTGGAATACTAGGCTGTCTTCCTAAACTGCTTAGGGGGAAAAAAGGCTTCATTTTTTTTTTAACATATGCATCTGATTCTTTAACTTTGTAATAGTGGTGTATAGCAATATAATTTAAATAGTCATACTAGCAAATATGTGCATATAGAAAGGGTTGGCGGCTGCAGTGGCATAGTCAGCTCAGTTGTTGTGAGAGATGAGGACTAGTTACACACAGTTTAAAGCAATGGGAGAAAACACCTCCAAAAATGTGAATTTCAAACTTCATAAATGGCTCAGGCATCAGTGAACTGGCATTGCTTCCAGGCTTGTCATGATGAGCCTTATTTCACTTCCAGATAGCAAATAGCTTTGCATTGTAATCAGTCTTTGGCCAGCATTGTCTTTTCATCTGTGTGCCTACAGCCCTCGGTGCTATGAGCCTTCAGGCCTGACTGAGAGTTGTTTCATGTACCACATGGTGGGTAATAATATGGGAGGCCTCCATCTCTCTAAACTAAAACTGATTCTTTATTAAGAGTGCAAAGGTTCTGCATCTGTAGATTGCACTCAAGCCATGTGCACGCAGAGTAGCTTAACCGGTGTCCAAACTCCAAAAAATGAAAAATGGTGTTCGTTCTTTCGGAGTCTGTGGGAGGGTGCTGCAGAAACTGCCTTCATAGAAATATTTCAAGAGAATGCACATGCTAGAACAAACAGCTAATAAATGAATGATTTTAAAAATTAGTTGTGTGTATATCTACATACACAAACATACATTTAAACAGTTGTAGTTGTAAGGAACTCTTTCTGGAGGAAGGTATAATTTCCTATATTGAGACTTCTTGCATTTTATTCCAGAGAGTCTTGTTCTGTCACTTAGAGACATATTGCTGAGCAAGATCCGTAACTGAACTGGCACTTCTGATTCATCTATTTACCTGTGTTTCACAGAGACTGAGGATTTAGGGGAATGAAAAATGCTTGCCGCTTGGTGCGTGTATTTTCTCCATCAAAACTAGAAACAGTTTAGCAACTTTACTCTGTTTTGGTTTGTAATTTCTTGACAGGGCTTCCTAATGTCATGCTGTTTTTTAAAAAGACTTTTTGGTTTAACAAAATGTAGATAATTGTTTTGACATTTTGGATTAAGAGAACTGTTTATCTTGCTTAAAAGTGATGACATTTTTTGTAATTATATTGTCTTTATTAATACACACACAATGGTTTGTAACATTGATTCTGTCTTCCAAAAAGCTAGCTGCTTAAAGTAGAATAGCTGGGAATGTAAGGGCAAAACAATGAATTTAGAGATAGTCAGCTGATATGATTTAGTTCACATTACTCACTTAGGGAATAAAAATGAATATTTGAAAAATATAATAAAAACCTGAAGCCTCATCATTTTGCTGCTTCTTTTGGCATATTTGCCAAGGAACACAACTGTATGTTAAGAAAGAAAATGGTTTCTGGTTTGAGATTCTATTAAATAATCCCTTGGTTGGTTTAAAACCTACTCCAGAAAGTGCACTTTCAAACTTGCCATGTATTTATATGCAAATGCAGGGGCAAATCTACCAATGCTTGCTTTCTGGCATCGTTCTTATTTGGAGTTTTGGTATTAGTCTGTGTATCCGCAGAAGTAATAACTGAAGCTCATAGTACTACTTACGATTGAATGCTGAGTTGGTAAATTCTTCTCTTTTTTTTTTTTAAAGTATGCTGTTTTCATGACTAAATGTGGATCTTTTCACATGGAAACAATTGCGTGCAGAAAATTGCTGGAGCAATTTTGGAGGCCATTTTTAATTTAAAAATTTGCCCATGCACAGTGTTTCCTTGTTTCTGCCTAAAACCATATTTTAACAGTCAAGTAATATAAATTCTTTAAAAATGGAGTTTTATAAGGGAAATACTGATACAGTCTTAGCTACTTGCATAGCAATTTTACAAACAGTCCCTCCCATGCATTTATGCTGACTTTTCATTTCTTCTGCTTTTCCCCCAGCTGCAACTGGCGCTTTTTTTGATGGTTACTCTTTTTGCCATTGACTGTTCTTGCATTGACAAGAAAATTTTCTGCTGTTTCCTCTTTACAGCAGGTTTTCATGAGAATTAAACCCCAAACTAGGTACGTTGATGAGGGAATATTTGAATCATTTGGTCAAAATTGATACAGCTACTTTCCGGTTTCAGGACTTTCTTAATTTAAATTTTTTTCGTTCACATTTAATGCCTTTTCTCATCTAAATGGTGTTCCTGCCACATTCATCAATTTTTATGGTACACTGTAAATTGTTCCCAAGTCTTTTGTGGTAATTTAGACAATTTATCTATTAACAAAATTGTAATACAAGAATACAATAATTTTCTGCTGCATGCCATAAAGTTTTCAAGTAATAACACTTTCCTGTCAAAGATGCTGTGACATCCTAGAAAATAGTTCAAGTAGGTACTTTACTGCCATTGATTATAGTGTTTCAGGAGGTTTTCAGTGAAATCGAGCCCCTAATTAAGCATGGAAAGCAGCTTAGTATCTTTTAGAATTATTTAATCTTAAAGGAGAAATTAACTAAGTTATTTCTCAGACAAAGTAATTAAAATCCTGCTCATGATTTAAAATATTTATTTCCTTCTTGGTTGCACATCTGATTCTCAGTGCTTCATTCCTTACTAACTGCATGGTTAACCTTAATGTATGCAAGACAAATTCAATTTTGCTGTAGTAATTAGTATGCATTTTGAGGGGGGTTGGGGAAAGAAGCAGCATGCATAGCAAGGTTTGGTATTATCATATATATATTATGCATGTATTGCAAAGAAGAGATCACAGATGTAAATAGACCCATTAGCAATATAGCTTATTTCCATTATTTCTATAAAGGTCTTTAATTGCACTATAAGAATTTTAAAATGAAGAAAGAATCAAAGGACAAAACAATGTTAGGAAGTTCAGGTAATGCAATGTGAAATCAGAAGTGAAGGAAAAGTAAATTGATTCATGTTTTTAGGAATTGTTCAGAAACTGCATAGCCTGTAAAACTCATTGTCACAAGATTTTGCAGAAAGGAAGAGACTTAGAATAGAAACAGAATTAGACATTAAGAGTAAGTTAGTAAGCAGAGCTAAGAAATAGTAACCCAACAGAGGTTCTGTGGAAATAATAGTGTGTGTGTGTGTATTTAAAAAGACAATGTGTTCCTGTCAAAAAACAACTAATGAGGTATTACCATTGTGGGTTTTTATTTGATGGAAAAAAATTGTCTTTTTATTCATCAGTGATTTTGGTTTAGGGATTCTTAAGGCAGACAGAGGTCACAGAAAATTATGGAATACACATTCAGCTAGAAATAAGCGTATAGAGAAAGAGATAAGGATGTAAAATAATACCTAGAGTTTTAGAAATTATGTAAGACTGTATCTGTCTAGCAAAGGCAGTTTCTAACTGGTGAGGTGTGTAAAAAGATTTTCCTTGTATGCAGGTTTTTCCATAGCTGCATAATGCATGGATTGGGTTTTTTCCCACCTCTCTCTGAAACAGCCAGTGGTAGCCCCGCTTAGAGACTAGACAGACAATCACTTACCTGACCCACAGGAACAATTTCTAATCTGCTGACTTCAAATTTACTAAAGTATGATCTACTGGCACCAGAAGAATTCCACTCCCATTGTTCAAGTGAAATACAGTGGGAGTTTTATGGGCAGAAGGAAGGCTAGCGTGGGTGTGCTCCGTCCTGTCGTGGTTCAGACAGTGGCAAGCACATTCCCAGGTCGCATGCAATTGTTCCTACACATTTGCTGATTATTTGACAGTGACTCTTGAAGATAACTAACTCTGGTAATGATTACTGCCTTGGCTAAAGATGTTCTATCTCCCCACCATTGTTCTTCAGGGTTTGGAAATAACTCAAGCCATATGCTGAGTTCAAAATCAATAGTGTGAGTCATTTTATGGCTATTTGTGCCTTAATAAAGCTATGGGTAAAGAACTCATTAAGAATCACTTATATTTACATGGCCTTGTCTCTCCTTGACCTGGAAGCTCTATATAGCAACATGATTGAAGTTCTTGATTAGGGTAGCAAGATGTGATGTTCCCTTCATCCAGTGGTGACTCTTCAGAAAGTAGTTTGTGTAAGAAAAAGAAATACTGTACAGAAAGGTGCATGACTAATCAGTACATATTTGTTCATGTTTCAACTTTACCTTTCTTTCTGGGAATGTAGTAGCAATGAATAATTTTTAACATCAGAGGATGCAATCAATGGGGGTTTTGACTGAGTAAGGATTTCTAGGTTTTCCCTGTGAAAAAGCCAGTTGACATTCATGAGAGCTTAAAAAAGAAAAAAATTCAATACAACTTTTTTTACTTGAAAACCAAGAAGTTAAGCTGAAGGATGTTTCATGGAAACATGTCGATGCTGCTGAAATCTTTACATAAAGTCAAAATGAATCATCAGCTTTCTAATTTCACTTCAAGAATGTTGAATGCATCATTTTGTATTTACTGATGTATATTTAATACATATACAATATAAAGTATACTTCATATTTTAGAACTGTGGAAGTTAATACATTGATTTCACATTCAGAGGAAAGTGTATAATGGTATTAAGTTGATATCTTTTTTTTTTTTTTGTCACAGGAAATTCCTTGTGTTGGGGAGGGAGAAAATTCTGAATTTCCCAAAGAATTTAGATTCTAGATTTTTTTTTCAGCTCTGTGACTGGGAGTGGTATGAAAAGATGCTTTTTACATTTAGTAAATACACTGGAGGGTACTATCTCAATTTTTATGATATATTAAAGTAACAAAATGGTGTGATTTTTCTATTTATTTCCCCTGACGATAGCATAGTTCTGATGACAGCGTGAAGGTCTGCTCTTAGAAGCTGTATAGTTCTTTCTGAATACTGAGCCAAAAAGATGAAGAAGCTGGTTCATTCAGATCCTTGTTGCTGCATAATGCTTATTCAAACAGATAGAGTTGAAGTTTTCACTTTATCAGTGTCTACCATTTTGTCAGAGTAAGCTGTCTAAAAAAGCACTCTGATAACTGGCCCCTTTTGTGTAGAAATTAGGAGAGGCAGGCAAGCCTCTATCTGTGTAGAGCTGTTCAGAGAACTTCCAAGCAGGAAAGTGCGCCTATATTCTCCTGCTGTTGCACGTAAGAAATCATTACTCCTATGCTCTCATCTTCCTGCTCTATTTGTATGTAACACCCGCCAATTCTCCCTTTCCATCTCTTCTTTTCTCTTGCATCTCCATATGCTGCTCAGTTGAAAAAGACTTCTTGGTTAATCTATGAAATGTGTACGCTGCTCTCTCCTTCAAAGAAATTCCTGAAAAACCAACCATATTTCAATTATAGTGATTCCATACTTCTATTTCTCTGTATTGTGAGTTATAAAGAGACTTATTTTAAGAAATGATGCAGCAGTGAAAAAGGCAATGCAACCTTAAGATGCATTAGGAGTGGTATTTCAAGAGGAAATGCTAGTGCTATTATAGAGGCTGTGGTACAACCTCAGAAATATTGTGTAGTGTTGGTCACCCATGGACAGGAATGTTCAGTAAAACTGGAACAGATGTAGAGAAGGGTCATAAGGATTATTAAGTCAATGGAAAAGTCTGTTTTATGAGAAGAAGCAAAAGGATTTTACATGTTCTAGCATGGCAAAATAAAAGCTGAGGGCTTACGGTTTCTGTCTGGGATATAATGGTTGGAGACACACAGCAAAGTACCTAAACTAACTGGCAACATAGAAGAAAACAATAGTTCTTGAATAGATTTAAAATGAAAATGTTTTTTTTTTCACTCTGAGACTAGCCAGGGTCTTACTGAAGATATAGGGGGAGAAAAGTTCTGTATGCTTTCATGGTAGCTATGTGAAATGCCAGGAAACCAGAACATGCGCCCTAGGAAATCCTTTCCTATGAATCCTGCAGCATTGTAAGTTTTCTCCATTAATAATCTACGTCTTTTACTTTATATCTCACACATCTGCTGTAAAACATTTAGCCTCATGCTCAGACATTCCTTGTCTTCTACACACTTCCTGTGTGATATTAGGTAGGTCACTATGTCCTTCTGTTTTCCATGTGTACAATGTGTGTATTAGTATTCCTTACCTCAAAGACAGGCTGGAAGGATAAATATAGCAATGGCTGTGTTGGCAGAGGCAAGTAAATATTTTAGCATAGGTAAGGAATCTCTTTGCATTCATACAATTTCTCTGTTACATAGTATCATTTCTGTCAGAAAGCCTACATGAAGTACGCAAGAATAATAATGAAGTGTTTGGTTAGTTCACTTACAGATATTTGCATATCTGCATTTCCTAGTTTTTATGATAGAGAATGTAAAATTATTCAGGCTTGTTTTGGGCTCCCCAGTATGAGACTGACATGGGGATACTGGGATGAGTTCAGCAAAGGGCCACAGAGATTGTTGAGGAGTGTCTGTCTTAAGAGTGGCTGAGGCTGTTCAGCCTGGAGGAGAGAGGGCTCAGGGGGGCCTTATCAATGTGTACAAATATCTAATGGGGTGGTAAAGAAGATGGAGGCAGCTCTTCTCTGTGCTGCCCAGTGACAGGAAAAGAGGTAATGGGCACAAATTTAAATGTAAGAAATTCTATTTAAAAAAAATGAAAAAAACCCTTTTTCACCTTAAGGCTGGTTGAACAGTGGAACAGGTTGCCTAGGGAGGTTTGTGGAGTCTCCATCCTTGGAGACATTGAAAGCTCAGCTGGGCCTGGGCCTGGGCACCCTGCTGCAGCTGATCCTGTTTGAGTGGGGGTGAGGGTTGGGCTAGATGATCTTCAGAGGTCCCTTCCAACCTCATCTGTTCTCTGTTGACCCTTTGTGTGAAAATGAGTAAAAGAAAAACTTCCTCTTGTAAAATTTCTGGAGCA
The DNA here is from genome assembly GCA_013389945.1 of Fregata magnificens. Classification (NCBI taxonomy): domain Eukaryota; kingdom Metazoa; phylum Chordata; class Aves; order Suliformes; family Fregatidae; genus Fregata; species Fregata magnificens. The sequence continues at coordinate 81,636 of WAAD01038325.1, read as the reverse complement.
AGTGAATCTTCATATATTTCATGTATACTGTTAAACTAAATACAGCAGGACAGAAACCTGAGATTTGATCATTCTTAATAGCTCTCTGCTACCTAAGTTCATGGCAGCTTGAATAAGGTATGAATGGTGAATTTTATACCCTAGTGTCACTTGGACTTTTGCCATTGACTTCTGTGCAGTCAGGATTTTAGTGTAAATGACTCAAAGTGGAGAGCCACTGTTGTTCTTACAGCTGCTGTTTTCTTTTCATTCTGGATCAGTATTGATTTACTTCTCAAAAGGGTAGGCTTAAATCGGTATAGTATAGAAGTATATAATGGCATTTTTGTTTTATGCTTTGTAAAACAAAAAGAAATGTACATCCTGTAACAGGGATCTGGCAAGAGGAAAACAACTTGTGGCTTCTACTTCAATTTTATGAAAATAAATATAATTCCACCCTGTGAACAATGGAGGGTTAAGTTTATGTCTGAGTTTAAACTTTCTGTAGTGACAACCCAGAACTCCAAAGTAGCAGACTCTTTCCCAGTGCAGATATCTTCCTGATTAAGTTGCATCACAAAATGAAAGCCTTACTGTTCTAAATCCTAAAGGAATATTGGAAATATATATTTTTGTTCCAGCAGTGTAGTTCTTACTAAAATAGTAGAAATGTAGACAAAGAAAGCAAAGAGGGACAGTGGTTCTTTGAGGAA
>WAAD01038325.1:0-80921 GCA_013389945.1 Fregata magnificens | reverse complement strand
ACAGTGGTTCTTTGAGGAAGCCTTTTATCTTGGCATTTGCTTGTGAGGGAAACATTCACCTGCATCTGAGAGATGAACCATGCTGAGATGCACTGGAATAGCTCTAGTCCCAGTTTATAATTCCAGAGACATTTTCTTTTGAAAACTTTCTAAACATCTTGTTAAGGCAAGANGGTGGGGATATCAAATTTGATTTATTGCTCATTGTAGGGTCTGATTATCTGTTCTTATGAATTTTCATGTGGTTTTCATGGTATATGTCAAAATGTTGTAAAAGTTTAATAAAAATTTGAACATGAAGTCTGCTTACATTATTTATTGTTCTACTCCACTTCTGTTTAAAAAGTAATAATAATGTGCTATCCAGTCAGACAGCTGAAAGTATTCAGTAACTAATCAAATGCCATAAATGGCAAAATGTGACAATGGAATACAAAACAATTCTTTCCAGGAATACTTTTAGACTAATTTTAATTGGTCAGATAAGATCTGTAAATTACAAACACACTTACAGAAGTTAAAAGCTGCTTATGAAATGTTTGTAAGAGATTGCTATCAGTTTGGTTTTGACCCCTCAAAGTATTACGTAGCTAACTCTAATTAACCTACATTAGCTAGTCATGTCTCTCATGAAATAAAGCAAAAAAACCCCAGTCATGTGCACTGTCCTTGTCACTTTTTAATACCAACCACAACAGTGTTTATTCAGAACCAGTTGTTGGTCCTTATAAAATGGCATTGTCTTATAAGGCACTGAGAAGGAAAGACAAATGCTTGTAATGTAAAATTAATATGTATGTAGTGTCAAGCTGGACAGTAGCTCCAAAATGCTGTGTTGGTTGGTCTACCAATACACATGGCTGTGTGTGATGGCATTTCTCTCTTTAGAAGGTAACTTCATGATTTTTGTGACAACAATCAAAGAGCATTTCTGTGACCTCATTTGCATTCACTCCTTCAGAAGTGATTTAACTGCCACGGTTATTCAGTCCAAGGCCCGTCCTGGTGGCACCTCCAGTGCATTCTAAACTTACAATAGTAAAAATGATAATGATTTAAAATGCAGTGTGTATGTATATATATTTTTTTTACTATCAAAACATAGTAGCATGATTCCCCTTTACATGTGTGCTTAGGCTGCTGCCATGCAGCAGAAAGTTAGCAACTGGAATATTAAGGTTACCTCTCAGACTGTGTAAGTATACTGAATTACGGAAAAGATGGGGGGGAGAGATCAACGGAGTTGTGGGTGTGAGTGTTAGATAATTTGTGGAGGATTTTGTGGAGTGGATGTTTCTCATGGACTAAAATATATTTTCTACCTTCTCTGGGCTTCTGAGGGGCTCTGGCAATGCCCATGCTTCTGTCTATGTGTTCTTATTTTTTATATGAGGAAGGAAGGACTTACAAGAACAAAAGACCTAACTAAAGAAGTGTACGGACAACGTGATGGCAAGTGAATGCAAAGTAATGTATACTGGAGGGAAGAAAATAGTCTATCACTGTACTTTGCACTCTGCTAAATTAACTGTGTCAACTCAGGCAAGGGAATCCACTATCACATTAGACACCTCAGTGTCGACTTCTCCTCAGTGTGAAGCTGCAGATAAAATATTAAAGAGAATGGTGATGTTGCAAGAGGAATAGGTGACAAATAACAGAGTAATGCTATGGGCAGTCCTGTCTGAATTACTATGTGTAGGTACTGATCACTGACTCTCAAAATTACAAAACTGAAAGGGATGTTGGAAAAGTTGAGGAGACAAAATGTTGAGGAAGGACTGCAGCCAGATGGAAAAGGTTGGCTGGGTTGCCTTGGAAGGAAGGGGTGAACACTTAACCAGAGTTGTGAGGGCTTGGCAGCTCTGCCTTTCATGTGCAGGATCAGAGCTGAGGTCTGTTGCTGGACCCTACAGAACTCACACCAGCTGTTAGCAGGAAAAGGCTATGGTTTTAAAGGCCATTCTCTAAAGTTTTCTTGTCCCTTGCATTCACCACTCTTAGATTTAAGAGTCAGCTTTATTATTTTTAACTAGTTTACAAGGAGACAATATATGTGACTGTATATATTTGTTCAGCAGAGTTGCTTTTTTTCCCTACTAAGCTTGCTCTTCTAGAATGTTGAACGCATGGAAAAAAAGTTTATTGGAAATTATTGTATTTGAAAAGGGCCTTAGCTATTCCCCAGAAAGAAGAGAAGCGAACACAGGGTCAATTTACAACCTGACCTGAAAACACAAAGTTGATAATCGGCCATCATTGCTTATTGTATCTATGATCTGATTTGTTGAAATGCTCAATAAATCCACTATTACGAGAAAAAGTGCTTACATGCATTTTTTTCTTTAAAAAAAAAATTAAACAACAAAATAAAAGATTGATTGACAAGACATCAATAAAGCTTTGAGCATACACTGCTGACCTTTTTTTCTTTGCGCTGCAGCCTGTGTTTATTAGAATTCAGCTCCTATAAATAGGTTTCTGTGGATAAAAAAGCAAGCAGCTTCTTAGGAGTTTTGTTCAATAAACTTCTGTGAAAATTCCAAAGACTTAATACATGGCTTTCAATTTAATTCATTCTGTCTTCCCTTCTTAAAAATAAGATATAAGTGGGGATGAAATAGGTTTAGCTGGTGGAGTGTTTTTTCTAAAGCTGTATTCTTAAAACTCACCTTTCCTTTTTAATGTTTGCTACAGCAGTTTATTTAGAACAGGCAGGATATATATCATCTCACGCCTGGTACTGTAGGCTATTTCTTCTCTTTAAATAAAAACATATTATAAATCTGTGCTGCACTTGAGTGTTGTAAGCACTTAGGTTAGTGACTTCAAAAGTAGAGCTGGAATGAGGCTTTGGCAGGCACTGAAGAACACTGACCAAGTCCTTGGGCCCTATTTTCTATTTGATCTTCCCAAGAAGAAAATCTCTTCAGAGGCTTTCAAAACAGTAAAGGTGGCACAGCAGTGATGTCAAGTCTTTTAATTTTATTGCAAGCATAGTGATATTCCTGTATTAGGGTTTTTGTTCTTAAAGCCCTGCCTCTTGGAGTCCTGTGAGAATCTCTTTCATTTTGTGTTGCTGAAGTAAATGTGTAGTTGATGTTGCTCTATGTAAAAAGCAAAATAGAAACCCTAAGTTGAAAGGGTCAAAATTTGAAGCCTGGTGAGAAAAGTCTCTGGATGGAGGCTCAGAATGTGCTTGTGTCCTCAACATGTGTTTTACTGAGTGCAGCCTTCCAGGGCTGGCAGGAAAAGGATACCTCTGTCCTGGTGTCAGACTACGTGTGCATTTTTCCTGTACTGTTTCATGACAGAAGAAAAGCCAGTGTTACCAGATTTTTGTCCCAGAGTTTTCTTCTTCATTAGTACTCCCTAAAAACCAATTATTTTTCTTCACCATTTTCTGTTGCCCTCTTCTAACACAGTCATTCTGGCTCAAGCATCTTTCCCTTGATTAATGATACTAATATCTGATTAATTTAGGCTATTTCCTCCCCTTCTCTCCTTGTGGTGTTTTGGGCTTTTTTTTTTTTGTTGTTGTTGTTAGTGGTTTTGGGTTTGTGTTTTTTTTTTGGTTTGGTGTGGTTTTGGTTGTGTGGGGTTTTTTTGGGTGGTTTTTTTTGTTTGTTTGTTTGGTTGGTTTTTTTTTTGAATCTCCATTGTTTTTGACAGGAAGGTCATTTCATTAGGTACTGACTGTTTTAGGGGTTCACAGAGTGCAAAACAAGAAAAAATTGCTGATATTTCTTGTAACACAACCCACAAAGAGCATCTGTAGTACACCTGGTACCATGTAGCATGAAAACACTCATGGAGTGCTCAAGCTCATAGGTACTTGGACAGCTGGGCTCTTGCCATGTGCTAGCATTGAAAACCAGAGGGCATTTTCCTCTTTCTCCCAGGGTGGGAGCTGAATTGGCTATTTGTATTGATCCAAGTATTTTTAAATATCAACAGTAATTGGTTCTCTTTCTCTGTTTCTCTCTCATCCAAGTAGAGGTGAAAATACTGACCTGTCTTTGGAAGGGACTTGTAGTTTTTGGATGGGATGGACTGTATACACAGGAGGTACTACCCTAATTCATCTCCGCTTGTATTAAACCTGGCAGCTACTGGGACAAAAACATTGAACGTGATTATTCCTCTCAATTTTGATTATGCTATGTCATGATTAGGGTAAGGTTGCACACAAAGCAGGTAATACTACTCTTGTAAACCAAAAAGTGAGAAGGTATATAGCACTCTGCAAAGAAGATGATATAAAGCAGAGAGCCTGTTCTGTCCTCTCCTAGATCTACGGGGTGAGGGTGGGGTGGGGGGAGTGCATTATAGGTGATGTTATCGAATGCAAGAACTCTGTAAGATTTCCTGCTGACAAGAGGAAGGTGGTACAAAATATAAGGCCTTTTTTGAAATTCTGTACACTTACGATACACACTGTATACTACAAATCATTCCTGTTTCTGCTCAAGATATATAAAAGACAACCACACTCCAGTCAAATTTTATCTATTAAATATAACACTTTAAAGAGACATGCAAGCATGACTTTCAGATATAAGAGGACTATATAGGACTTTAATTCTGCTTATTCAGTAATAATTTATTTTGCAAGCTCTGATCATTAGGATTATTATTAATTACCATGCCATTCAGCTATGCTGACAAAAAAAATCTTTCTGATATAACTGGGCACATTAAAAATATTGGATTAAAGAATTAGCTCTGCCAGATTTTAAATAGAGCAAAATAAAATGGCTAATCAAAATCTGAGCACATACAAGGTGATCATTTACCTACTTTCATTGCACATTGTTTGAATAGTTTGTATTATGGATGTGAAATTGCCCTCAAGGAGGTTAGTTAAAGTAATAAAGGCTTCCCTTTGCCTCAGGAGCCACTCCCTTTGTGATATGACCTTTCTGTGACTTCTGAGCTTAACTCATTATGAAGAGAGACAAATGCTTATTTTAAGTCTTTTTGAAAGCTTTTCAGGCATTAGGTTTTATGGCAAGGTCCTTTTTTCGCTTTCTAAACTGGTTACAATTGGGAGTGGTGGGGGAGAAGAAATAATCGCAATCGGAGACCTTGAACAGTGTTTTCTGTGCCTTATTTTGGGGGGTTTGGTTAGTTTTGAGGAGGGAGGGTGTTTTTTAAATCTAGAACGAGGCAGTCTGTGCCGGGGTTTCAGTGCTTCGGAGCGGTACGGTTAGAGCGTGCTCGCCCCAGCGCTGCTTTACCTTAAAATTGGCCCTGGTTTTCCCACACCAGGGTCGGTGGCACAACGCGCCCCAGTTCCACAGAACGTCCACGCCCACAGCTCCCGTTTTATCGCGTGCTCAATCGCAGTGAGCAAAAGACACCCATTTACGTGTCGTATTGCATTAGGGCTGTCAGTGTACTGGGCCAGATTTCACCTCAGCTTAGGCTGCTTGTCAGTTGTGGTCGATATTTTGGGCTGAAGTCACCTCAGCTGGGGCTCGTCGGTGTTTCTGAACAGCCAGGCATATTCACACGGGCTCTCGGAAATGAATACGCAGCTTTCAGTCGCTGGTGCGGGAAGGGCGCCAAAGCGGGCTGCTCCTCCCCGGCCCCTCGCCATTGCCCGTGCTTACCACACGCTGTACCCCTCAGTGGCAGAGACAGTGAAATCGTGAGTCTCGAAGCAGACGCTTTGAGTCCTGTTTATTTAAACGAGGTGTAGCGGTAGGCGGAAAGTCAAGCATGCGTTTTACATCTTTAAACTATGGCTTTAAAAGAAAGAAAACGTGGCTGTTGGGTTGCGGCTGTCGCAGCAGAAAGCCGAGGCCTTCCCGGCCTGCTGAGGCAGCAGCCTGCGCCCCACCAGCGTCTGAGGGGAGGCTGGGAGCGAGTAATGCTCAGGTCGGCGGCCGGGGATGTTCAGCCTGTAACAAAAACTTCCTCAGGCAGAGCTCTGGGCTCCCTGTTGCCACCCCAAAGCGCTCAGAAGTGAGGTGACAGACCCTTCTCTGACAACCAGGAGGGTCGGAGATGATCCTTGCCGAAGCGCTGGTGTTTTGGTGAGGGGGTTTCTTCGTGTAGTGCGCATCTTCTGCACTGTCAGCAAACGTGGTGGGTAGGTAACTTTTTTAATGAGGTATAGATTTCTTAAGTTTGATTGAAGGTTTAAGAAGAAAAACTGTAAAACTCTGAAAGTTGCCATAAATTTACAGGGCTACTTAGCAACGCTGCAGAAGACTTATTTTTACCCATCTGGAGCCCGGTAGGTCACTCTACCTGATAACCTTCAGGGCGACCGTCTGTGGAAACCCAAAGATTCTTGAAGTAGAATTGGAAAGATAAGGAGAAGTGCTCTAAAACAATTAATTACTTCATAAATATGCTTATTTCTAGCCTCATTCCAGTTTTGCAGCAGTTGATGATCTTACTGAGCATGCGTGTTCAGGATTACTCATCAGACCCTTTCTGCAAACTTTCTTGGATGCAGGTGGTTTGGGAGAAATAGCTTACGAGTGAAAGCCTTGGGGCAATGCTGGAGAGACGTGACAGGTCACCTGCGTGGTGCTTTTCAGTTGTGTATCTGGGCAAGCAGAGCACTCATACTCAGGTTTTCAGATGTATAGATGCTGAGATTGATTATTTTAAAAGTTATTCTCTCTGAGATTCAGTAAAAATTCATTGTTTGTAGAAAAAAGTGTGTTGAGAAAGCATCTTTCCTAGGATGTTTGTTAAAAGTGCAAACAAACAATTTTTTCATCTGAGCAAATATTTACAAGAAATTGCATGTGTAGATGTGTACTTTGTTTGCCCTGCAGAATTTACCGGGTGCATTTGGGAGTATTTTACCTACTCAGTTGTAATCTTAATGTGAAGTGTAGAACTAAGTATACCATTTCCATTTCAAAAGATCACTTAATATCTTTTTTGCAAATTTTTAAATTTGTTTAATTAAACTTAGCACTCCATTCCACTTCATCAGATCTATTTAATTTTCATGTATCTAAGCAGTTTTTCAAGTACATAATTGAAAGAACAGTTTTATAAAATCAGTATTTTTTTGTAGATTAACATGCTCAACAACAGGTTCTATATTTTCCTGTTGATTAGCATGTGATGATAAAAGCATTAGCATAAAGTAATAAGGTGGAAATAATATAGTCCTGTTTAAAAAATCCACCCTGAAGCTGGCCACCAGGTATTTTGAAGAATGTAAGATCTGTATGATTTACTGAAACTTTGCAGGAGAAGTGAATGCAGCAATAACCTTGATATTAATTTTTTGCAGGCAGTAGGGAGCGTTCTTTGTGACGAGAGGTGGTATGTGGTGTCCAACTAGGAGTTCAGTTTTGGGTTTCAGTTTGGGTACCATACAGAGGTGGATTTCATTAAGCCAGTTTTTGCAACTGAGGTAACTGGGAGGTAGAAAAAGTGACTTGCGTATGGTCAGTCGACAAACTGGAAGCAAAACTAGCAGAGTTCCCAGCAGTTTTCTTTGTCATACTTGCTCTGAGAGGAGACAAGGCTGCCGTGGTTCTCATGTTGCCTAGTGGCTACAGCCTATGGATGTCTGGAGAAGGAGGTGTTTTAGAAATTGATCTTTGTGTAGGATGATGATTAATCCTATTTGCATTTTCTTCTGATAGGCCAATGCTATGACTGAAAGAAAGAAATTACTGTATACCTTGATCATCATCTTAGCAAAATAAAAAAATGCTTTGTGGATATATACTATACAGTTTCAGTTTGTAGCTACTTAAAAAATGAGCATTGAGTATAGATGGAAAAGATGAGAAAACAATGGCTCATCCCACAAGAGCCGCCTACGACTGCCTTACACTCAAAAGCCTGCAGGATTCATATAATGAAAATTAATCTACAATATGACCACAAGATGAATCTGTGTAATTTAGTTCACTGAACTCACACTAACTTCTGTGGTCTTTGAAGCTGATTTTCAACATATACTTTTGCTAAACTGTTTTATGCAGCTGGAATTTTGTATTCTAGAAGACATACAATATTGAGTAGTGACTAAATCATTCACCGGTGTATTTGGAAGGTTTGTGTGTGCATGTGCTTATGTATGTTTGTGTGTAAATATTTGAGGGTGTTATTTAAAAGGAAATACGATAACTGGGAAGCATACATTGCTGATTTAGTTCCCTGCAATGGCAGACAGCTGTCTCCCAGATCTCTTCCTTCCAAAGGCTCCACAGATCGTGTGCCACGTATCATACTGCACTGTGACCACAGTATAGGTCATAGTATATTTTACTGTATGTGTTACAGTATACACAGTATCTGTTGCCATAACAAACTTGAGACCGTTTATTAGGAGACTAAAAGCCCATAAATCCTCTTCCCCAAGAGGAAGATGAGCAAGATTTGTGGCATAGCTTGAGCTTTTAGATGTCATTTTAATCCTATGCAGCTTCAGAATGAAACCAAAGTAAATGAAACTTTCAGGTTTTTATCTGCTATAGATAAATATTAGCAAAGCTCTTTCAATGTATAAGTGTTATACTTTTAACATAGTGTTTTAAACCCCTTTATATGTCTTTTTTCCTGAAAAGGTTGTGGGAACTCAAGCTGTATCTGACAGTTCAGCTCCAATGGATGTAATTAAGCAAAGTTTTAATTAAGTTAGATTACTTTTAATGTATTTTTATGCATCTTATGTAGAATATAAAGAACTATGCATGGCTTAGTCTAAAGGCAGCTGAGGTAAATGGGAATCTTTGGGCCTCAGGTCAAGCTCTGTAAGAGTTTTTCCTGTAAGAGAGGGGATCGGAGCATTTCCATGATACTTGAAAACCGATAGGATTGGTAGCTCTGTTAATAAAACTCTTAACCAAAACTTCTGATTTCTCAAATGTCAGCTTTAAGGATATTGGTAAAAGTTGTCAAGGTTAAAGGATTAGTTATTCACCTGTTTTCTTCCTGGGCTTTCTTGACGCATCCTTTAATTTGTACGTATAAGGCTGTTACCTGTTCTTAGGGAATGTTTCCACGCTAGGCCAGGCCTTACAGCAGTACTAGGTGTGCTGATAGCACTTAGCTGGTTGGTTCACCTGAATCTTGGCACCCGTGTCGTCTTCCTTGCAGCAAGTTGTGGCAGCTGGTGTGCAATGATCAGACATACAATCTATGCATGTTTATTTGGCAAGGGGAACAAAGCATAAAAGGAAGAAAGACTTGACGATAAGCAGTTTACATGTGGATCTGTTTGACATAAAAACTGATCAGCACGTGCTGGGAAACCAAACAGGCCTAACTTAGAGATGTATGGGTACATCCAGCCCACCATATGGGGTAGACCTCATCCTCAGCTGGTTCTGACATCAGCCGTTGACAAGCCCTGTGTGCAGAAAAGGGGACCATTGTTAATCCCTTATTTTGGATTGTTTTTCTTTAAAACATATTGTTGAACTAAACTGATGGGTAAGTATCCCAGTAACCAGGCTAACCCACCATCTTTATAAGCTACTGCAGAGCTGCTCTGCTGCTCTTGCAATCCTATTACAGAAACTTAGTCTCTAGCTGCCTCTGCAGAGGAGGAGTATGCTCTTTGAACTACACTCTGAAAAGATCAGTGTGTTAAATATTTCAAACTTAAATAGGAATTAGCAACATTGTTCTGTCTGAAAGTGATTCATTTTGAGAGCTCCTCTGGCAGTTGCTGTTAAAAGTCTTTGTATTAAATTTGCCATATTGCAGTCTCTGTTTCCATTCCATGTTTGAATGGCAGTTCGTTCCACAGGCTCGGTGCAGGGGAATTATGACGGTATTCAATTAGCCAGGTAACCTCTGAAGATTTGCTAATGTATGTATAAAATAGAAATCCGCTCTTAAAACTTCTCTGACATGCACATTCATTTCAAGCGCTAAATAATGGTTATGTAATGTACAAAAGGCAGCCCCTGTGGTGGTATTCCAGGGATGAGCTTTGTCCCTGTATACAGAAGCATGCTCTTTATTGATGGATCAGAGATCTGAGACCTGACAAAACATTAAAATTATCTTTTATGAGAAGGTGTCACATGTAAAATGGGGTATGGGGAACTGGTAGACCAAAGGTTGTTTAGGACCATTTTGCACCAGTGAGTGAAGACTCAAATCCAAATTTGAAATTCCAAAGATGGTAAATCATATGTGCCCAAAGATTATGCCTTGATTTTTTTTTTTTCTTGTAACGGAATTAGAAAACATATACGTGTGTGTGTATATATATATGGTTATGTTAGAGATAGGTATTCCATATGCACAGGGAACTATGCTTTCAGGATGTGTGACTTTCATTGTAGATAAAAGGAACTGACAAAGAAATAAAAGAACAAAACTAAAACTCCAGGAGAGAACAGAGTATGCAAGACTGCCTTGTTAACAACAGACATCTGCCAACATGCAGACAAACTATGAAGGGAGCTTGTTTTATCCTTGAGAGCGTTACGTGGAAAATAATCCTACCAATATTAAGTGGTGTACACTCCAAACTGGAGAACCCCTTGTAGCAAAGTCTCCATCAGATTTCATATAAAGCAGTCTCACCAGTTTATTCATACTGCAATTTCTGGCTTTTGATCACGTGTTTTGTGGTTGTTTCTTTTTTAATGAAAGTTACATTACACTTCATCTCTTCTGTGTTTAATATGAACTGCTGATAAGAAGATTGTATGTGGACTCTTAATAGATTGTAAAATCTGCCAGTTTCTGGGACTGGACTTTTTTTATCTCAAGCTTCATAAAACTGAAACATTGGAGGGCTAGAAAAAAAGAAAAGTGTAATCTATAACTAATAGGTATTATATATTTCAAGCAAATTAGAACAAATTACTTACTAGAAGAGATCCTAATAAATTACGATATGTGTAAAGCATTCTGAACAAAGCAGTTATAATATGCAACAGTAGAAATGCCAAATGTGGTGTATCACTTAAATACTGGATTGCTGAGCAAAAGTTTGCTAGTGTTTTAATAGTATTTCTATTGCTACTTAAGCTTTCAGGGAGATGACATACTTTACTCTGAGTGACAGAAACTGAGAAGCTGTTAGAGTGAACAGATGAATGAGGGTATGCAAAACATAGGCTGCAAAATTCTAGGTTTGACCTGACTGTTTAAATAGACCTTGAGGTTTAAAAACAAACACACACGAAACCAACAGGAATCCTTTGAGGAAACCCCCTCAAAGGATTTTTAACGTGTTACAAAGGACTGTATCAGTAATGCCAAGACATTGTGTCAGTTTTTAAATGTTTGCAGCAAGTTTTTATAGTCTCTCTCTGACTTGACTATTGTGTGAAGAATGACGCTAAAAGAAAGCTCATAGAGAACATTTTGATGCAGAAAGGAATGGCTTGGGAGTCCGTAAGTAAATAGAGGCCGGGGCTATGCGGACTTTTCATTGTTTGTTTTTCACCTGAATATTGTCAAGCTCTTTTTTGCAATCTTTAATTTTGGTTGGAAGTTAAATAACCACACCCCCGTCACTGCACACCCCAATTTCAGCTCCACTGTTTCCAGGCGCTGTCTCTGATGTTGCTGTTGAGGCTCTGACGTGTCCACGTAAAGTAAACTGGATAGATAAAAGCTTCAGAAGAAGTCAATTTAACTTTTTCCAGTGTTCATTTAGAAAAAGATGCCATTTGCCAAGCTGTTAGGTGATGACATCTCTCATGTGGTGCTGAGAAGTTGGGGAAAGACTGTGATAGACTGTGAAATGTGTGAACGGGTAGTTTATTCTCAATGAAGTAACACCATTCTGTAGCAGTGTTCTGGCTTGATTCAAGGAGGTCAGCTTTGCACCAGCTAAAACTAACAATAAAAACCCAAAGATGGTATCTCAGTAATCGGAGTATGAAATAAGAACCAGAGATGGACAAGTCACTTCAGACAGTGACACTGCAGCAATTTAAAAATGACACAGTAACACATTACTTAGAGAGGAGGAGTTTAAAATAAGATAAAACTTCAGCCAGTTTCTCCAATACTTCAGAGAGCAAAAGAGAGTTTGCTTTTAGTTAAAAGGGACTGTAAGTCCAGAAACTTAGGGCTGAGCATGTATGGTCTGTCTTTTTACTAGATGATCTAATTTCAATGGAGGATGCATTTGTCAGTGTACAGCATTTAACGCTGTCAGTGTTTTAATGGGAACTATTTAGGTATTGAAGTTAACATCATGAGACTTGGAAGTGTCAATATTGTCTTTCTCAGGGTCTTGCATATGCTTTCAAGGAGCCATGCAGAGAATTAGTTTTCTCTGGAAGCAACCACGCAGGTTAAATTGTGTCTTCAAGTGTATTAGCCGTGCTTGGGGGTGGTGAGCAAGGCAGCTGCGGAGCGGGTTTGAGGCATTTTGACTTAGGAGCGTGGCTGGAGGCAGCCTGCCTCCCGCTGACTGGGGGCAACATAATGTCCTGCACTCCCTACGCCTCCAAAAAGTTGCACGTGCTTCCTCTGCACCTGCAGTGTGTGCTTCCCTCCCTTAGCTGGGCGATGCTTTTGGTGCATTTGGCTTCTTGCTCATTTTAACTTGTCTGTACTAAGCAATCATGGGGAATGTCATGCTCCTTCAGCACTGCTTAGTGGGTCAGGACAGGCAAATTTCTGGGTCTCTTTAAAACTTTACCTTCTGCCTTATTCCACCAGTGCAAAAGAGTCAATGGATTGATCCCAAGCGTGTAAGACAATCTTTGTTTAAAGAAGAGGAGAGTTATATTTCAGCATTTTTCTGACAATTATAGTAATCAAGCTAAATTATCCATAAACCAGAAAAAAGTATCAATTTTACGTTTGAAGGAAACTTTTTTATTAAAAGATAGTTTTGTTTGGTTTTTTATGCTTGGGATATAACCACTTTAGCCACCCAGAAACCAGACTGTGGTTTGTTTTTCCTCTATTATTGCTTGGCAAAGTTATTGAGGAAAAATATTAGAATCTGAGGCAATTCCAAAAGACGTTTTCTTGCCCTGACTCAGTAATTCTGTCTTCATGAATTTGTGCTGTCTCGTGGATTGTCATGCTGGTTATATATCTCCTTTAACCACGAAAAGCCTTTTAAAATGGGGAATAAGCTCAAGTTGTAGACCTGGAATTCAGTTTGGGTTAGCAGTGAGGTGGCAGGATGCTTTGAAGGATCAGATGCTTTGCTGTCCCCAAAGAATCTGGGGAGCAGAAGGGCGGGCAGCCTGCCCTTGAGGTTGTTTCTGTAGAACTGCTCCTTGTGAGGACAGGCTTGTATCTCCTAGCACCTCCTGACTCCCTCCTCAGGTTTGCTCCTGTTGTCACAGTGGCATCGTCTCAGTGCAATTGCATGCTTGTTCCCGTGCATTTGTATCCAATAACCCATGCACTGTGCAGAAATTATACATTTGAATGTATCCATAATATTATGAAATTTATCTCTCTGCTTTTTTTTTTTTTGTGAGTGGCTAATGAGACTTGCTCTTTATTCCCATATGCCCTGAAGTTAATCATCGTGAGGAAGTCACCAACTATCTCTTTTAACAACACAGTACATTTTTGGAGATGGGGGGGCACAGCTTCTTTAATAACTTTGCTGCCTAAACTTTTGTTAAAAGAAATTAGTTTGAGTATTTGTACACCCATAACGGACAATAATATTCTTGAAAAGATGTTTGTTCCTTCTGCATACTTTGAGGAAAGTCAGAGATTCAAAACTGATCTTTCAAACAGAACAATTGACTGGTTGAACTCTTCCAATTTACTTTGCTGAAATTTGAGTTCATTGCCTGTGCAAATAACAGGTTAGGGTTCCTTTTTCCAAGCACAATTTCAATGGCAGGATTTATTTCGAGGATTACATTGTATTTATTTCACTTACCAAATAAAAAAGACCATTCCACTGAAATCCAAAAAATAAACCTAAAACAATGTAAATTATTTTTGTAACATCTATCTTTAGCACCGAATGAAGGAATAAAGTCTGGAATAATTCCTGCATTGAAAATTAAGACATCTGGGCTCGTCCCTAGCCCCACTGTTGTGTTTTGCTTGAGGAAATTGTATCGTCTGCCTCAGCTTCAGTCTGTAAAACTAAGAAATGTGCAAAAGTGTTGTGAGACACTTGTTTCTTATAAGAGAAAAGTACAAAACAAGTTAAGAGCAATAGTTTTAACTGCTAAATATAGGGCTGTACTTAATGATAATCAGTTTATGTATTGTATGTGATTTATATGATGCATTTAGCGTTTTTCCTTCTTCATGCATCATTCTGATTTCTACAGTTGTATTCACGATTGTGTAAGTATCTGCAATATAATTAGAGAACAAAGTTCAGCCTGTGGATTATTAATGAATGACTATAAATATAATTTAATGGGTAGTTCTTGCCCGTAAATGGTTGGTTGTCTAAATCACATGGTGTTTTTTCTGCTCATTGGTTAGATTAAAACCCAAGAGACTAATAATCACTACCCAAACAGCAATTTTCAGTCAGTGAATGCTTTCAGAGATATATGCAGCCAGCTGAATACTTGCGAGCAATGCATTACATGATCCTTCAATGACAACTCTTGCGAGTCTTGTGCTTAAAAATGATTAATTGATTCTTGTATTATTTGGCTATCTTGCATGTTTGACTTATTCTGTAGCACTTGATATCCGAAAAGTACAAACTTATTTTATAATACTAAAGAGCAACTCCAATTACTCAGAATTTTGTAATGTACAAAGGCAACCAACAAAGCATAAGGCCAAATACTTTAAAGCAGGACACATGCTAGCCTGGTCTGCTGTACCTGCTGGGTCTTGGCTTCATTTGTCACTACTGGTGCTTTGTTTCCAGCACAGTATCAGAAACAGTTCTCTTGCATGCTCCAAGACTACACATGACAAAGGTAGGTTTTTTTAATCACCTTGCTCTTGAACTATAAAATAGCTTGTTCCAGAGAATGCTGCACAAATGGCTGTATCTGGGTTGTGGTTTTGGAGACTCTGTAGAACCATTAATAGGTTAAAATGGAGGACTTGGCATCTTTAACTTGCTCAAGTGTTTTTAGTGTTGTTTTGGGTTTGGTTAACATATTCTATTTTCATTTGCCTATCTGCTACTTTTTCTCCAAAGGAAGTCTTGTGACTATGTTTATAGTCTCCCTCTCCAAGGAGAATGTATTGATGCCTTTTCTAGTCTCTGAATAGCATTTCCCATCTGTTTCTGCTTGCATGGCGCTAGTCATTCTATTGATTGTTTTTGCATATTTTTTGCATGCTGTATTTTCTTACCATTTTATATCACTTGTGAATCTTAGATATTTACCAGACGTCATGTTCTTGTAATATTTCACCATTCAGTCTTGTGAAATAATAGTAGTAGCATCTCACCTTACAGGCAAGGTAGACAAAAGCACGAGGGATTTCCCAGAGGTCCCAGAGAAGTTTCTGAACCCATGGCTTGACATGTTATCCTGGATTCTGGACCATTGCTCCTACCTTTCTCTCCAGCATCTGAAAGTTGAACTGATGTTGCGATGATTTGTGTAAGACCGGTTCATCTCTCGGGATACAGTTTGCAATCCTGAGAGATGTGCTTGTGGTTCCCCTATGTGTGTGTGAGGAACCTATGTTGCATGGTGGGATGACCGAGTTGAACCTCTAACCAATGGTGCTACACAAGTGAATGAGAAGGCTGTCATCCTGTACATACAGCTGTGCATATTAAATGTCTATTTAGCGTTGAAGGTTTTTTTTATGTATGCAGTGACAATATTCAGATTCTCATGACCATCGGCATCACCACTGTACTGCATTTTGTCCCTGGAAATTCTATGAAGTGAGAAATTAAATTTCAAGGTGAACTTCTGCAGTCCTTTCTCCAGCCTTTATGTAAGATTCTAGGCAAAGAGAGTCTTAACTGAAGCTAGGATTTAGTCCAGTGACTTCAGGAATTTCACTTCAATAAAAAGTTAAGTATTTGGCTTGGAGTGAGAGATATTTCTGTTGTGTTCTGTAAAAAAAAAAATCACAACATAAATTTTGGGAGACTTTGACACACCTCTCGGCTCCACTTGCATTCCCTGTGTGTTGTCTCCTGTCTTTTGTTAGTAAACTAGAAGAGGAACTTTGGCATTAGGAAGTGCTCATGATTTTTCAAGCCTAGTTTTCATAACCATGCTAGTACCTATTCAGAAAAAAAGATCTCTTTGCAGCCAAATGTCAAAGAAGCTTTGGGTGGACGCAGGTAAATTGCTAAAATTTTCATTGGGAGAAATTTCTGAGAAGTTAAAAAATGCTAATACACATAAATATTATATAGTGTACAGGATGTAGCAACTTATTAAAGTACGTAGCTGCTCATTGAGGCATATCTAAGCTTCTCTTCCTCACAGCTCTACGGAACTTGTAAGAATCTACTATGGCTTTAAAGTACAAAAAACCCAAAGCAGATCCATAGTCTCCAGGGCTGTGAGTAAGCGTCAAGTCCAGCAGTTTTCACTCGCTGCATGTTTCCCTGCTCTAGGATAAGTGAAAGCATAAAATCTGTGCTCTCCTGCCTTCCTGGGTTGCTGTAAAAGGAATGTGGCCTTCCCACGGGTTCTGTGCCCATCGCTTCAGAGGCTCAGCTCTTCTGTTTTGTTACCCTGGATACTTAGCTGAATGTACCATGCATTTGCTTTTAAAATTGGGGAAAGAGAAAAAGCAGCATGGAGCAGTATTCAGAGCCGCTCTGGATGGGCTACTTGTACACTAAGCTGTTTTTCAAAGGGAAAGGATTCTTTCTAGTAATGCTTTTAGCCAAAAAATTGTTGGTGTGCTTTTCAAGACATCTTGGAACGCTAGCACAATAAGTTGGCTGTACAAATCTAATCTCAGCTTGCTCTTTTTTTTTTTGTTTGTAATGTTATTTTGATTTATTCTTGAAGCTCTTAATGAACTGCATTGGAAAAGAGATTACATGATTTATGTAACATTTATTTTCTTTTATTCTTTGTGATCTGCCTTGTTATAAACTATGAATTGTTTAAGTGCTTTTTTGCTTTGAACTAGCAAGAGAGTAGCGGCATCTCTTGTTGGATTTGTTCATTTTTCTGAATGAATCTAAAACATGATTTATGCACCAGGCTGGTAACTTGTATCCTCACACGATCTGTGGTGATCCTCTCCTTTTGAGAGTGAAAGAGTAAGTCAGCTTCTCTTCCCACCTTTGGCCTCACTAATGAGAGCTGCAAGAGGGAATCAATGTCCGTTTTCTCTGACGGCATAATGACTGAGTTTCCTGGAGATTGAGCTATCAACACTGATATTATTTAATTCGGGAAAGAGTTCCACAAGAGTGAAACAAAAGGTTTAGCTCAGCTACAGGCATGCACGGTCAGCTTGAGGAAAGCTTTTTTCCCAGACCCGTGTAGTTTTCTTCTCTCTGAGTAGAGGTTCAGGATGATCTTGATGCCCAAATAATATTTCTTGTTCCTGAGGGGGAGAGTATTCCTTTTGCTATTGAAAGCCAGTAAGCTTATGGCCAGTTGCTAGAGATGACAAGAAGGTTTTGTGCATGTTTGAGAAATCCTGACCAAGCGGAGAAATGAAACCACTGAACAATTAGGTAATTTTTTTTTAAAGCATCTCTAGAAGATGTGGCTAACTTAACAAGGTAACTAAAAGTAGTATTGGACTGTGTTTCTGAAGGCTTAGTGATGTTCCAAATCTGAAAAATCTGGTGTTTTGGAGCCCTTTCTCAGAAGTGAATGTATTGCTTGGCATGCCAGAATACAAGGTTCTAGAGGAAAACTTCAAGGAAAACTAATCTTGCAGTCACTTTCTATTCTTTCAAGTAGTTGACCTCTGTGTTTACAGTGGTTTCAGCCATTAAACAAGTCTTTTTTTTTTTTTTTATTATGTTTTAATTGCAAAAATACTACATATTTTCTGGACTGTAAACAGAGATCAAATCACTGACTATGCAGGTAGTCCTGTCGCTGGAATTATCGCAGGAATACTTTCTAGTATTTGTGACAATAACTTTTTCAAGGAAAAATAAAATCCTGATCTCAACCAGTTGACTACTTAAAGTGGAACGTGTATATAAAACATGTAAAGCTATACACACTGTGTATATACATATGTGTGCAATATGCATTTTTATATATAGGAGTTAGTATTAAAAGTCAGAATTCTTTTGCTGGTTTTGAACTTCAATTAAATTTCCAGCCTAAGAGATGTTTTCTACACCCATTTTCACAATACAGACACTCTGTCTTCTGCCTATAACTTGCGTTTGAGCAAATGTTGATCTTAACTGTGAAGGAGAGAGGGATGGTGTTTTGGATTTTCTTTTCCTCCCACTGAAATCAAGGGAAAGAAAAGTGATTCAAATGTTAATTGAGGAATTAGTTCATGTAAAGGGTCAGTAGCTGGGGTTAGTACTTAAAAGTATTCCTTCTCTTAACAAAAATAAATACAATGTGCAGTTAGCATTAAGTAGTGCATTTTGGTGCCTCGAATGATTTAGAAAGTTAAAGCATTTTCCCTATGATTTTGTGACACTGTAATGTAATATCAGCAGTATTATGCTATTCAGTAGAGTTTGAAAAATGTTACTTGCATTTTTGAGGGCTAGATTATACAAATTGCCAAGCCCTTGTCTCCTACTGAGTCAGTATGAGTTGAGAGTACCTCAGAGATGTGTTTAGTGTGTAGAACCAAGCCTTGTGTATCTGAAACAAGACAATAATACAGAAGGGCTAAGGTGGGATGTCAACTATCTATTAGATAGTTTATATAAATAAATGCTTTGCACACTTGACAATGCTGACTGAACAGTGTGAAATTTCTTTGTGTCTGGCTTGCAGGGTATCAATGTGTTGCTACGTTTACCTGTTTTCTAGAGGAATAAAATATGTTCCTGGTTGTTGTGACTTTCAATTCAAGCCCATGTTAACATAAGTGTTGAGTACTTGTTTCTAGAAACAGCTGAAGGAATATTTGTGGAGTGCTGAAGGGCACTTCACAGCAACCTCACTGAGTGCTGCTGGGAGGCACTGAGCAGCATGGAAGGACATGGAGCCATAGGCAGCTCAAACAAAGCCCTCGAGCTTTGGACCATTACTGCTGCTTGAGTAACAGAGCTCACAGCCCTCCATACTGTGTATGAAGTAGCACCCTCCATGCTATATTCTGTAAAATGATGACAAAAGCCTGTATCTTACCTATATTGCAGCAGAGCTGCAAATAAAACCAAACACAAACAAAAACCCCAAACAAACAAAAAACCCAACAGCCATACATCTCAATAGTGAAACTGTTTCTCACAAGTAAATTATACTCCCTTGTACCTGTAATGCAAGTCTAAGTTTTGGTTTATAAGACTGTGCTTTTGACTGAAAATCCAGCTGCCCTTTGAGATGTATGAGAACACAAATTTGATTGAGGAACCCGACAATCTTCAATCTAAAATCCATTTTGGGTTAAGTGAGACAGTGCATTTCTATATACATTCAGAATATACTTTTTAATGTCTTGTTATTTCATGTAGCACTGGCCATCTCTGAACATATTCATAAAGAAACTCTTAATAGAGAAACTAACTAATGTAATGTAACACACTGTGCTTCACTGCAAATTTAGCATTATCCTGGATTTATTTCTTTTTTGTTTGTTTACAGAGAAACCTACCGCAGGTGCCAGAGCTCCATGATTTCTATCAAAAGGTAAGAGCTACTTTGTTCAAAGATACCTGAATGATATTTGTCAGTTCAATATAAATCTGGTTGTAAAAAAAGGGTAACAATGATACATAAAACCAAAATTTAATGAAAAGAACTCACATTATGGGTGAATTTCATGAATCATGTAAAGGTGTGCATAAAAAATTGAATATGTACACTTTAGATCTCAGATCTGATAAATATTTCATTGGATTAAGAAATGCACTCTTGAAGCTTACCTGTATATAAAACATAAGAATGCATTATGGAGGTAAGTAAGGTACTCTGTCAATTAACACACTTGTGTGTGTATGTCTGTCTGTCACTAAAAAAAAAAAGAAAAAAAAAAATCTTTGAAATTATTAGGCTTAAGGTGTCTGTATCTGTAAAATTTAAAAATGGAAGCCTCTGAATGAATAGAACTAACTGCTGAGCTCACTGACTACTTGCATAAAACATATATGATTGAGGAGAAATATAACTATGGAATAACACCCACTTAAAATACAACCTTAATGCTCTAAATTGTCATTATAGGTGTACGCTTTGGGGAGGATTAAGGCTTGATTCTGCCATCACTGAAATCAGAGCTAAGATTACAATTGACTTCAGTGAAAGCAGAGTTAATCTGATGCCTATTGCTTTTGACAGGCTTGCCATCAAACCCCGAATTGCTGCAAGTTTTAGAAAATCCCACTGTCACGAAAATGCCTTTCTGGATCGGCCCCACACTTAGATGGGTCGCTGAGACTTTGGGGAAGGGCCTTGCACTGGATTTGGTCCTTTTGAACTTCTGCATGTCTGCATTGCATTACCTGTTCAGCCTTCTCTCAGTGCAATGTTTCTGGATGTGGCTCCCTCTGGCATTAGGTGGTTTTTGCTTCGGGTTTTCTGTAAAGGTGCACCTTCTGGTAAAGTTTGAGATATTTCTTTTTCTTTGGTCTCCCATTTATAGCGCACAGAGGAATGTTTTGATGGGAAGTATCAATAACATATCGAATGTTTCTATGGACTGGATTTGAAAAGCGTAAGCACCAATAATCAGTTTTGTTTCTTCAGATTTTATTGATAGTGCATGAGCAGATGGATATTTCTTTTGTGATATCTGATATCCAAGTGTGTGAAAGTGCTAACAATTCAATATAATAGCAGGGAAATGACTCTCCAGTAAAGCAAAAGAAAATTTCACAAATTGAGTGATAAACTTAACAGTGAGTTATCAGCAGGTGGGGTGAACACCTCTGTAATAATTCTTCAGAAGTAATGAGAGATAGTAAAGAATGGAAATAATGTTTCTGTCACTTCAGAAAGAGAATGGTTTTGCTTGTTTTGAAATAGATGCTCCTGTTCTCATTTCTTTCATCTACCTCCTTATCCTTTTGTGTGGTTCTATTCTTTTTGGTTCAAGCTGCCTTTAGGTGTTGAGGGGAGGAGGGACAAGCATTTTCAGTGGTGGAATCATCTTAACTAATAATACGAGCAACGTATGATGCTTTCTAAAGCACAGGTACCAGTTTCTAAGCTAATCTTGCTGCTGTAGGTAGAGTTTTGAACAGCAGAGTCGCATATGCATGTGATATTACACTAGCAGAACTTTGTAGTAGTTAATATCAGAATTTGGCGCATGGGTTCTGTGAAGACTTTGTGGCCGTGTTTTGCATGAAAAATGTGTATGTGGTTGTTGTGGTTTTATACTGATGTGACTGAGATCAGCACCTACTTAAAGAATCAAAAAGCTATAACTGCACTGTGAATATTAAGGTGTAATGCATGCTGCTTCTTACACATCCTTCATACCAGGGCAAGCTTATCTTGCCTGTCGGTTACCAGTTCATAATGTAGCAGATGTGTTGCATGTTTTCTGTGCTTTTCCTTGCTGCTGAACAAGGCTGTTTCCTCCCCCCAGTTCCAAATAAAAATGCTAAAAAAAAAAAAAAAAAAGTGAATCCAGTTTTCTTACCCACACTGTAACATCCAATATTGTTGAGTGTTCTGAGGTTTGAAGATGAAAGAAACAGGCCATAAGTTATGGAGTTAGAGGACAATATAAACAAAATGACCTTTGGTATCATGCTTGCCATATTCTGATGAATAAATTGAGTTCATGTTTAACATTCAGATAATATTCCTGGCAGAGCAAAACATTGCCACATTAAATGTTCAGATCAGAAATGTTCAATGCAGACTAAATTAAGTTGGATCTTAGGACAGCAAACTTAAAATGAGTAACATGTGGCAATATTTGATTTAACAAAGAAATGTTTCTTTTTCCTTTTTTCTTTTTTTTTACTGTATGTTTAAAAGTATAAAGATACACATGCCACAATGCAGTGCCAGGAACGTTAACTGCTTTTGATCTCTCTCCTCAGATATTAACGTCTCCCCCGAACACACCCCTTGTTTGGCGTCCTAAGAGTTTTCATACCAATAAAGATGCAGAGAACAGCAGTCTTTGCTTCTGTTTCTTCAGCTTGTTTTCTTAGTGTTGCATGATCTATGCCCTGGAGAGGTCAATTTTAATCAGCCCCCAGGCACTGCTTAACATTTAGGGCCAAATTTTCAAAGAAGGCCTCAGTTGGATTTTGATTAGTGAGCGTATGATCGTTTCTTGCACTGTTGAGCCTCCCAAACACATGTATGTTTTTGCCTGCCAAACTACAGTACTAAACTCTTTGAAGTGAAGATGTGGTTGTCCATGCTACTGACATGTGCGTTCTTTGTTTGCAAATTGGATAGTTGCACATCTGTGTGTATCCGCCATTGATTATGGTTATACAGCTGCACCTGTATTTGATTGTGGGAATGAAAGGGCAGGTTTGGAACTGGAATTTATTTTTGAAAATGCAGTACCAGTTTTCTGCGAGATTAGTATGATTCTCAGTCATTCCTGGTTTGCCAGTTTTGCCATTTGATCTTCTGGGCAGTATTCTGCTCTGTAAAAATCTTAGTTTTGCTGGTATTGAGAGTAAACCGTACCCATATTGCCAGTATTTTAAAAACGTAACTATATTGCTAGTATTTTAATAAAATGTTTCTTGGCTTCATTGGAGTATGGAGTTCACAGGGAAGATGCATAAATCTAGTCAGCCTTGAAAAAGACCGCTAGTCATTCAGGCTTAAGCAATGTTTAAGGGAGCGGGAACTTCGTGCACAAAAGCCCCTTTAGATGGTTGTGGTGATTTCTCACTATTATAATTCCAGTAGGAATGCCAAGCATAAGCATAGAAAAATGCCTTTTGCAAGCCACAAATGTTGGTGCTAACATAGAGAACTATGTCCAAAATAGTAATAATTTACATAAGTATTGCAGAGCAGCAATATCCAGTACTTCGATGCCACTTGTATGTACTTCACTGAGATGGGGGGGACTGCTAAAATATATCCCCAGTTATTACTTATGCATGTGGTTATATTCTGAAAGATGCAAAATATTTTAGTCAAGATCATGACCCCATGTCTCTCTTATGGAAGAGGAATTGGTGCCTGCCTGAAGGATTATTTCAGTCAAATATATTGGTGTTAGAGAAATACCGTCAATGCTGTCCAAACATGCCTCAAAATTGAAGAAGGGGATTTTCTGCGTTATCCTGACTCTGTCAAACTTGCACCGTTGAGACCAGCTCAGATGTAGGTTGATTTTTTTTTTTTTTTTGGTGGTTTGGGAAATCCCTTTGTAGTTCTCTCTGCACAATTTCCAGAAAACCCACTTAAGAAATAAATTAGCATCCAGAACCTTGATGGAAACAAAAAAATATTTTTAGGTGCAGACTTTTCAGTGGGAGCAGCAGGACCCCTTTCTTCAGACCTTTCCTCTTTCCTCTGCTTGCAGCATGCACTGTGGGTCCCAGTCCTGCCATGTGTGCCAGGAGCAGCAGCTGGAATGTAGCCTTTGGCTTCGGTGTGAGCGGAAACAGGCCTGTGAAGATTTAAAAAAGGGGCAGGTTGGAAGGGAGCAATGAACTAGTAAAAGTTCATAACCATGCAATTATGGCACAGTGACTGTGCAAGCTGAAATTCATTGGCCATTTGACGCTCTCCAAGACACGCACCAGCCTCTGAGAATTTCTGTATTTATTTTTAATTTATTTCAGTCTTACTGAAGGTTCAGCTTTTGGCACGTCTGACTCTACAGCATAGAGCTTCAAAGAGTGCACAGACAGAAACTTTACTGAGTTGCCCAAGACTTCCTCTATATGTGTTCATGTATGTGTGTACAAATTCACTCATAGCCTGTAGGACATGCACTTTAACTTTCTAAATTCATTCATTTGAAAAATAGTGGGTTTGCATCTAAGAATCTGGAACATAACTATCATGAGGAAAATAAATGCACACTTATGAACATCACAGCTGCAAACTGATCTCGCTGCCCTAGCTTATTGTGGACACTTCTAGGTGCTGAAAATAATATGTAAAGAATTGTTAGTTTTGGGAAAGGCAGAAGTAGCATCCCCAGTCCTAGCATAGCCTAACAGTATCTTTGTAAAGTGAAGTTAGCTTTAATTGTGTCTTATGGTTGGTAATAGAAAGGAATTTAGGAACAGAGAGAAAAAGAATTCTAGTAAATAAGAGCAGAAAAAGGCATTCATCATGATTACTTTGCTGCTTCACCTTTCAGTCTTGTATGAGAGGCTCCAAAATGCTACACTGGATGCTGCATGTTTTTAAACTTTCTCAAACTATACAGAGATCTTGAATTATCTTTCAGGCACAGGAAAAACATTGACATCTTGACAGGACAGTTTGTTTTAAAAACCAGAAAGTGAAACAGAAAAAGCCTTCAGAGTACCTTATTGGCCTTTGTTGGGGATAATATTTTGCCTGTTTTTAATGCTGCTTATCCTTTGCAACATTCTGCACCGTGTCTGAGCAGTAGCAGGAGAATCAAAGGAAGTAGCTAATAGGTGCTGGCTTGCGTGGCTTCAGCTGGGCACCATGCTGTTCAAACTGCACCTGACTGATTGAATACCAGTATGTGTGAGAGTACCTGTCATTCGGGTTTACTGTTACATTCGCATTTGTAGAAAGAGACTAGAAAGGCTGAAACATTTCTGTCATGTTGTTGATGTTCAGTACCAAAACACAGCTCAGCCACAACAAAACCATACTGGTAATGAATAATGCCTACTGTACAACAGAAGGAAATTGTGTTTATTTTATAGGCCTTAAAGTTATTCTGTCTACCTGGTCTGAGACACCCCAAAATCTCAGTAATTTCTTTTTATTGTCATTTGTGCTGGCTCTCAAGTTCTAGCTTTGGTACTAAAGCAAGCAGGCGGCATTCTTTCACTCGGGCATTTGGGATATGTACTGTAGAAAACAGTTCTTCTGATATGGAAGGTAATGAAAAGTCTCCCAACACTGAAACAAAAATGTGTTACTAGAAACAATGACAGCTTGTCAGAGTGAAAAGTAGGATAACTTTCAGAGATGTGAAAGACCAAACGCCGTGTGAATTGAAATATGTATGACTTGACTTAGTGCTGGAAATATACTTGGTGACTTGGTTTTTTGTTTTGCTGTTTTGTTCAACATTGTAAAGCTACATTTGGATGGCCATGGGGATTTTCTGAGAAATTTAAGCAAATGAATGTATCAGCTGGAAGATGACCATAGATTAGATTCTGTCATAGATAAGCCCTTCCCAATACCAGAAGCTCTGACCCTGGAGAACAGTTTGAAACTTTGATAGAGCAGGATGGATCCCATCAACTCTGAATCTTTAGCAGAGGAATCTCTTACAATGATACTTTTTTAGTCGGGGCAAAGGCAGCTTTAAAGCCACCATTTGCTAATGTGTAGCCTTGCAGCTCACAATGCAAGAATCTGCCTTTGTCCAGTGACGTAGCTGGCTGTGAGCAAGGCGTGAAGCTCACAAGCCTTTCCAAGCCTCCTTCCAAAAGTCCTGCTAATAAGAGGAGAAGATAACTCCTCATCAGATATTTCCTCGAACATCTTAGTTGCCCTCTGGCAGGTTTTCTGATATGAAAACTCTTACATTTGGTTACTGTAGTAATAAGGATTAACTCTTAGAATTCACAAGCCTGGGCTCAGTACCTTGCAAGCTCAGTGTAGTCTCAGGAAAGGATGACATTCCCAGGTACATTTTCAAAACCATGACAGGTCATGAGCTCTTCTCCCATCCTTGCTCTGTTCCTCTCCAGCAGGGCCCATAAGGGCCCTCAAGGCCAAATCCCTGTTTATAGCTATTCTTAATGAACAATATAGCATCAGTGCCTGGTGTTCTTCTTGTCTGGCTGGGCTGGCATCCTTCACCCCTTCTTCCACTGCAAGGCTGTACACCCTTGAGGAGAAAGAGACTGAGGCTATTGGCAGGAACATGCACTAACATGTTCATTAGCTGCTAAGCTTTGTAAGATCATATTATGATTTCGTATGTCAAATAGGAAACCTTAATGTTAAGATGGTCAGGTAGGTTGCTTGATGATTGTTTTGGAAAGGTACGCTCAAACAGAACAACGAGCTTATCAAACAGTTTCAGCTGTTGTACTGATAACATTCTCGGAGTCCTCCTCTTTTGAGAAGATGTGATTATTAAGTTATTGAAAAAACTGTAGGTTATTGTGAACTGAAGTATCTCTTGTAATGCTACTTTAGCTACTTCTCTGTTCTTGAAATGCAGATCAGCTATAATGCAAAACTCTGGTTTTTTTGTGTTTGGCACTACTGAAACTATCTGATTTCTGTCTCTGTATTGGCCTGAATAGTGACAGAACACTGTCACAATGCTTTATTCAGCAAATTTAACCTGGAAGTGCTGTATAATTTCTGTATTCTGATTATCTGCTGCTATCTGTCTCAATTGTTTTCACCATTGTGTTAACAGAGCCTTTGTGTCCCTTCTTCTAACAGACCTACGATGCTTTAAGATAATTTCCAAAAAATGATTCTGCTGAGAAGGTCCCTGAACTTTCTTTCCTGTGGGCCAAATGAACAGTTTGTCAGGCTTTCAAGGGTGCTTTTTCAGCAGTAGTAACATTAAATACAAAACTGCGGGTGGGGCAGATTCTTTCTTTCTCTGAAACTTCCCATCAGCCTTCTCCTGACTAGCTGTGACCATCCTCTTGCAGAACTGGGTAAAAACAGACAGAAATGGGCGCATCTATTGTCTCTTATCACATAGTCCAGAATATACATGGCTGCGCAGGCCTTGCCATCTTAAACCTTCCTCTGTCTAGAGCCCTTCTTCAGTTGATGATGGTTTTGATTCTACCATTCTTTCCCATTTTCTGCTGAGAGGAACCATCCCCATGCTGAACCCATTAAAATGGATGGAGGTTGAGGTTGGAGGTTTCCTAGGTGCCGGTTTTGGTACGGGTGTTTTTCCCCTATCCACCAAGCCTCGCAGTAGCTTGTATTCTCAGATCAGCCCTGAAGCTCTGTAACAGGTGACCTGCTAAGCCTGAAGCCATTGTAGTAAAGCTGTCAAAATGTACAGCAAATTTGGACTCTCTACAAGCAGAATTTGAGAGCTGTCATCACACTGAAACCTTTGGTTCTTTAAGTCACATTCTATAATGTACAGTTCAATGAACAACATGTTAATGTTCTGTTTTCTAAATGTTGTTTTGACATTTAAATGTTCAAAACCATCTTGAGTTAATTAAATGTAGAAGCTTCTAAGTGAATGGATTGTGCTGACAACTCATCATCTAATTACCCATAATTAGGAGTAAAACAACATTAGCTAATAGGAATAATAAATAATTGTGATAGGGAAGAAAATTCAAATGTGCTGTCCAGCAGCATGGCAATTTTTCTCCCGAGCAGAATTCATACATGAAAGCCCTGAATATAGTTCTATTTAATCACACACTGGCCATGCATAGGCATTATTCATGGAAAGTTTTAGGTTAATAAGAGCTGGTCTGAGAATAGAAAATACTAAATGATGTTTTAGGCTGATGAATTCCAGAAGCTGGGGCATGCTTGTTGGAACAAAATAGTAAAGACAAAATAGACCAACAAGGGGTTTGAAGAGACACAAAGATATTTTTGCATTATCTACTAATCTTGTCAACACCATTAAAAGAGAAGAAAAAAGAATCAAAAGAACTAAGAAGTCAATTTGGTTTGATTTTTATCATTGTTTTTTGCCAGTTGATAGCTGGCAGATTTTAAACTTGGAGAAATGAAGTGTGGGCAAGTTCAAATTGTTCACTTATCTTCAGGACGGTTGTGGAGTCAATGTTTTCAGTCATTTTGCCTGAATGTTTATCACCAGGAGCAGTTTTATTTACTTATGGAAATGTTAAATGAAAAACATGTTTCTTAATGACCTAGAAAACAACGTAGTTGAAACCTAGGTTTCTTTTTGTGTTTAAAGCTAGGAGAAACTTTGAATTTCTGCGCTTTCTTCAGATCTGTAGTTAGCAAAGTGTTTGTCTTACCTCAGTCTAATGAGGTATAGATTCTTTGCAGGAATGAGTTCCTTACACAGGCATCACTAGTTGCTGCCAATCTTTTTATTTGCAGTACTTAATTCATTTTTAAGAAACGAATTATTTATCCATGTCTTAGATGAGGTGGAACCAATCCTTCCATGTTTATTATTACCATATCTGTAATTTTTTCATCTATATATTACTTAGAGTGCTTTGGAATAATAAAAATTGAAACAAGTTATGGATTTTCAAGCAGGTAACACATTCAGTTATGTATGTTCATTTTAATGTGTGCTTAATGTGCATGCATTTACCATAATTACTTACACAAAGAGAATTAGGAATATAAATACAAATGAAAAGCAACTACTTTAGTTATGGCTAATGCCCAGCTTGGGACTACACATAGAAAAAAACCTATAAGATTTGTTCAGGAAAATGTACAGATAGAAGTGACAGCAATATTGGTATGAACACAAGATAACGGGGATGTAAAAGTACGTATGATAGGTGCATATCTAACAGGCCTGCTGGACAAAGAAACAGACCACAAAACCCACAGAAAAACTATTGGTAAAGAAAAAGAAGAAAGTAAATAGAAATTTAATCTTTTTTATTTTTAAAACTGATTTTAATAAGGAATCTAAATGTGTGGTCACCTTTGTTACATTTCCATGATTATTCCAATATTTTTTGTTTTTACAAAAAAGGGAGAATGATTATTATAAAGTATTCCAGTTGTAAGATTTGAAGACAGCGTTTCATAATTATGTTTCTATTTCCTTTACAACTTCTCATTTTCCAAGATGAATTTTTACCTCAAGAAGTGATCCATAGATACTACCATGAATATTTATATTTAGAGAATGAAGCGGGAGCATTTGTAAATCCTTACGCTGTTAATTAATGCCAGTCTTCAAGGTTGTGTTTCCCAGTGATTGATAATAAAAAGGTTGCAGTGTGGCATGGTATCCTTTGCAGCATGAATCATACAAGACCATAAAATTGTTAGCTACATCATTATGGCTGAGTGTATTGTATTAAACGAGCACATACCAGAAAATGAAATGAATGTTTTATGTGTTCTCTCAGCTAGATTCAGGTAGTGTGCAAAACGTACCTCTCTGAACAAATCATATCCCTAAATGTGTTTTTAAAGTTTGCATAATTAATTTGAGTTCACTTTTTAGTGATTGAACACAATGAATTTAATTCCATACGTCTTTATTTTATGTGCTGACTGGTTGAGAGCTTGATTTGACAGTCACATTAATAGAGATAGAAACGTGCATGTTTTCCTGATTTCAGTAGCATTATTTACACTTATAAGGATCTATGGAAGCACTGATTAGCAAGAAATTTTCCAGACCTGCTATAATTACATTAAAAAGTAGACTTTCAACTGTACTGATTTTGTTTTTAAACAGGTCAGCTTTTGGGGGGGGAGGGTGGTGGGACCCAGAAACCTTCGGTTAGAAAAACTGCAGTAATATCTCACAGGAGTTGTTATTTCATGATTTCATGCTCGCATATTCCTTTAGTGGCTAGACATCCTGGTCAGACCTCTTGCATGATGCTTTATTGTTTTTTCTCGCTGAATGATGAGACCCTGTTGCAACATGGGAGATGTAGTCAAGGTAGAAAGCTATATTTACAACATAAGAGCACACAGAGTACAGGTAATGTGACACAACGTTTTCCATGAAATGTATCAGTGCCACAGCACCGAGAACAGTCTTAATACCTTCTGGAGCACTTTCCTTGGAGTCTGATCTTACCTTTGGGATCTGTACAATACAAGCAGGGATAATCTTACTAAGATAAGTGAAAAATTGGATAACGACCGAGAATCCTTTAGCCTACTCTTAGTGGCCGATCAGGTGAAAATCCTGGCGCACACAGTTTTTACAAAGGTATTCTTACAAGAGGCATAGCTTTACTGGTCTCGTGTGGCTCTTGCATTACATGCCTGTTTCTTCTGCTGTGTCTTTTCTTCACTTCAATGTTCAGATAGGCTCTTCGACCATAAGATGCTGAGAATTGGACTCATCGCCTTTTTTGATGATTAGCTGAAAATTTTTCTCTATATGCTAGAACTGATGAAGACTTTTGTAAGGATTTTTCTAGCCTTTACAGCATCATGGAGGTAGACCTAGGTCAGCAGATCCAAAACTTCTTGGCTTAGTCTGCTGTGTTGTCAGTTCTATAGAGCCAGTCCCTCAAAACTTCCAGCACGAGAAACTTACAATCTTTGCAGCCTTGAGGAATTTGCACTTCTTTTTCTAATGAGGTGGAGGGTGTAAAGGTACTAGACCTGAATCCTAGAGATGGGATGAGATGAATCCACCCCAAATTATGAGTTTTACACTACGAAACCAATAATCTTTCCTTGGAATTAATTCTATGCTATGTATGCTAAGCTAAAAATATTTCTGGTGTGACACTTCAATATCATCCTCTATCAGCCATCAGTCCCCTTTTTATTCTGAGCAATAACACACTCTGATGGACAATATTCCATTTTATCGAAGTTGAAAAAATAAAAATCCTTCATCTGTTCTGCATAGTTATGATGCATTTTGCAGGGGAACTAAAAAAAAAAATCCACAGAAGTCTGAACATATGGAGAATGGGCAACTGTGTTTAGAGCAAAATCAGAAAATCAGTTTACCTAATCTACTGTGTTTGGCCCATAGTCAATATGGGTGCTGTGTCAAATATTGCTATACATGTCCCTTCTGAGCATATGGAAACAGGTGTTACAAAAATCGCTCAGATCACTTGCTTGTCCTGTTAATTAAGTTTCACTGTTTACCTATGGAAAATTCTGGGGTTTACTTGGTACTGAGAGTACCCACAGGTTTGGATCCCTCCCCTTCCAAATTACTGTGATTTAAAACCTCCTTAATCTTGAGAGGATTGATGAAGAAAGAATGGGAGAATTATATTGGAGATTGTATTTTTGCGGTGTAATCCCATCTGCTATAGCAGAATCCTCTGGATAGAAATTGTTAACTTCCTGTTACTGTAAATGGTTTTTAATAACATCTTGTGTATCATTGTTCCTACTTTTCATTTGGTAGCCAGCAATTTATAATTAGTACATTAGCAAGAACTGTATGGTATTAATTCCCTTGTATTTGTCTTGAATTTGCAAGGAGCAGATTAGTACAGAAAGACTGCGTGTCCCTTTAAAACACAGAGAGAATTTAATTACCATATCATTTTCTTTCTTCCCTGAGTTTTGTTTTGCCAAACAGAGAAGCAGAGGAGACTGAGCTGTTGGGGTTTTGTGAGGAAAGGCAATCTGCAGATTAATACAGGGTTTATGAATTGCAGCAGAAATACTGGTGCAGCTAGGCTGGTACAGGCCTGTCGTAAACAGAGGTAGGAGATTGTTGGGGGTTTTTTTGCCTGAGCCACCTAATTAATTCTTGGCGAGCTTGCTGAATTGTTTGTCAAATTAAAACAAAGAAACTCCCAAAGGAGAAGTCTACTAGAACAACTGTCAGGAAGAAGCATAAACTTTGGACACACAAGGTGGCCTACAGAGAGATTTATGCACTGAAGAACTTGTCTATTTTTCCAACTGTATTAGTCCAATATAATATTTCACTTTTGTCCTCATGCTTTGCTTTGTTTGGCCTTGGACCACTGCAGATGAGGTAGCAGTAGTGCTGAAAAAGTCCAAGTATTCATTATTCATAATTTCCGGAAAGCATTTCAGAGTGGAGGAATTCCCCTTGAAGGATTCTGGGGAGAGGGGAGTGCCACAGCCACAGTGGGTGCTGCGGTAACAGAACAAGAATCTCAATGGGCTGGGGAGAAACTGCTGGGTGTCGGACCACTTTTGGTTGTCCTGGGCAGGGAAAGGGAAACCTCTTCTCTTTGTGGGGAGAAAGAGGCATTAAAAAAAAAAAAAAAGGATATTAAACCAGGCTTGGGGGAGGGGGGGGAATTAAAATCATAAACTTTTTTACCAGAAGCACGTTAAGAAATTACCAGCAAGGTTTTAGGAGTGCTGTGTAGGCAGCCCTCATATTGGTTGATTTTGCTTCTGGGGTGGAGGGGAGGAAAATGAGACTTTTCCAGGGCAGTTGGCAGAGAGATGCGGGGCTGGTTCCTCCACTCCCGGCTCTGGCAATGGCAGAGCTGTTCAGCCTTTCCCAATTTTACACCTGGGACGGACAGGGGATTTTCACCTTCACCGAGCTGGAAATGAGAATGGGGGAAATGGATTAAGTTAGTATCCCAGACCCTCGTGTGTCTAGCGTCCAAGCTAAGCAATCAGGTCATGCAGCCCTGTGTAAGAATTGCCATACCTGGTCAGACAAGAGATTTGTCCCCCCAGTATCTGTCTCTGAGAGTGGTCTGCCATTAGTATCATGGGGAGAGGGTAAGAAGAGAGCGAGCCTACGGTAATGTTTTCTCAGGATGCTCACCCACATACATGAGTTTGTTTCATGAGTTTCCTAGGCAATTCTCAATTTAATAGCCCTGGATGCACTTTTTTTCCTCTAAGAATTCATCCTTTTGCTTTTTGAAGAAATGGAAACCATTAGCATCCATACTGTTCTGTCACAGGCAGTTGTGTGGCTTAACCGGGTGTTGCATGAAGAGTGTCTCCATCGGTCACTGTGAGCATGCTGCATGCCTGCTAATTGCATTTGGTGTCCCTGGCTTATGGGCTGGGAGGAACCACAGATGCTCAATCCCTACTTGGTCTGGCCACTGCCTCTTCATTTTACCACACTGATAAGCACCCTCCCCAGAAGAAAGCTATTTGCCTTTTACAGAAGTAAAACTAAAACCCCAGTGGGGAGAAAGTAGATGTTTTATCATCAAAACTGTAGAGCTCTGAGAAAGGGGGAATTTTCCTTGGAAAAGATGCTCCTGTTTCAGACTGACTCTTTTCCAGCTGCCTATGAGCTCATTTGTCCTAAGTCCTTTGGAAATCAAGGGGAAAAAACAGGTCCGTCAAAAGGACTGTGTAGGTTCTTCTCAAGAGTGCAAAAAGTTCAACTTAGTACCCACTGCAGCTCTCATCTTTACACCGTTGTGTGAGACAGGAGTTCAGTGGAAATGTGAACAGTTGCTATTTATTTTTAAGTGAAATACGCACACTTCTAATCTTGGCCTTTGGGTAACAACACCCAAATTAAACTAACTTAGAGTTTGGCAAATTTCCAGGCACTTCCTTTTTCCTTACTATGTTTCTTGAATATATTTTCTGTTACCTTGCACATGTTTAATGCTTAAAGAGAAGGAAGGCTTTCTTGTAGCAGTCATGCAGAGGTGCCTTTCATGAAGTGATTCACCTTCTATTGGGGACATTCTCAGAGAGGCAAATTGAATTAGGAGGAGGAGAGATTCTAGTTTACAGAAGATAGGACTGTGATTTGAAAATTATGGAATTTATTCCCTTGATAATACATGAACAGAATTCCTATCAAAAGCAATGGAAACTGTACACATGAAGGAAAAAAAAATAGAGTATAAACTGGGCTATAGCAATGTTGTCTTCAATGTATTTACATAGGATTTATAGTATTCTGTAGGCAGCTGTGCAAACCTTGAAGTATGTTTAGTAGGGTGCATTTTTATGCATATGAAATTACAGCACTTTACTCCTCCTGTTAACTTGGGGTTTTTTGGTTGGTTTGTGGGGTTTTTTTTGTGTGTGTGTGGTGGGTTTTTTTTTTTTTTTTTTTTTTTTTTTTTTTTTTAATTTTAAAGACGATGTGCCACACTACTATCAATCTTGTAATCCAGAGCGTGACCTCACTGAAAAGAGGTGTTAATCTTGCAGGGAGCCCCAAGGCTGATGCACTGGGATCAGCTTGTCACCCTTGTGGATCTGTGGCTGTGCAGGGGCTCTCCCTTCTGCAGGGGCCCAAGAGAGCTGCCTGTTTGCTGCTCCCAAGTGAGAAGATGGAGTGCTGCACTCCTAGCACTAAATAACACAGTGTAAGGCTCAGCTTTGCTAATTCTTATTTAATTCAGAGTCTCATTAATTTTGGTGACGTTCCTTGAGACTGGATCTTGGAGTGAAGTGAATGTGACAATTCCAATTTATTTTTCTGGTTTTAAAGGGAAGGCAGGAGGAGAGGAGTGAAATTAAATGACAGTTTCTAACTATCCTGACTCCAGTGAAGATTCAACATAGGAGGGCAAAAAGATACTCCCCTTAAGATAACTCCTCTAATTCAAGTGTTCAGATTTTTTCTCAGTAGTAATATAAAGACAGAGAGAAAGTTTCTACATGTTTTTTTTTCTTCCCTTTGGGCAGTGAGGGGTTCTAATTACACTAAAGCCCCCTAGTATTGACTTTATAATAGCTTTCCCCTGCCTACATGGCTGCTTTATATAGAAGGCTGGAACATCTCAAATCATTACAATGGGAATAAGCTGTTCTTTGAAGGAACATCCAAGGTTTTCCAACTTTGACCAGCATGGAAGTTTTATGCGAATGACTGTATTTTGTTCAAGTTAATTTCTCTGCTGCTTTTTTCTGTGTTGCCAGCAGAGTGAATACTCTTACAGTACTTTCTTAACAGGAACACTCTGTGCCAAAGGTTTTAAAGTGTTTTATTTTAATGTCACAGATGATTAAATGCTTTAGTGTGACTGACAAGCTTTAGTAAATTCGTACAAATTAGATATACTAGCTCTTAGTAAAATAGATTTTCTAAACCTGTTTTGTGTGAGAGGAGAAGTAGCAGCTAATGATAGTAAAATACATTAAGATGCTGGCAAATTAAAAAAAGCCACTTGCAGCTTAGCAGTAGTGATATGACAGCTCTTTGCAAGGGTGAGGTTGGAGACTACCAATACAACAGAAACACCCATAGGGTTTGCTGCAATATCATTTTTATTGTTGAGCAAGCTGAGCTGATGCTTCCTCAGGAGCAGGATATCTTCCAACTTGCTAGTAGGAGCAAAGCCACTGCTCTGCTCTCCTCTTGTCACTTTTGAGAATGCTGGTACCACTGGAGACATCAGCTGCCAGCAATCTTAGTGTCCAGACTGGTATAGAAACTGTAAGTAGGCCATAGTAAAACATCTCTGTTAATGCTTTTTGCTGTATTAACTCAGGTGAACATGTAAGTACTCACTGAAGATCCAAGAAGGAAAGGTCTGTTAGAGGCCCAAATAAAGCTTTTCTGGTATGATTCTTGGAGAAGGGAGGAGAATGGGGGGGGAGGGGGGATGACCCCAAAGCATCCCTGCATTAATGACAGAAGCTGTGCACATGTTTAGATACTTTGGTAGTAGGTGTTTTACAGCTGACGAAGCTGAATGCATGTGTTCTGCCTCATAACACATGAAGCATGGATGGTTTCAGGTTTTCCAAGCTCTTAACTGAGCTTTTTTAGAAAGAATCTCAAATTCACTGAGTTTCAAGGGAACTGCAGCCAGCTTCTGGCCTATACACGCAACTATGTGATTTTCTACAGGCAAAGAGACAGTATAGGGACTTGCTGCTGTGATCCAGAGTTGGTTCCATATGGTTGTAGTTGCACATGTGTGTTTGAAGGAGTATTTAGGATGGTCTTGGTGCTGAGGCATACAGAGCCATGGCTTGAAAGCTTCTGGGGTGCAAAGGCAGCTGTACTTGGTGTCTTGTTCTGGCGGTGGGTTGTACTGTTCAAAAGGAGGAAGGGGGACACGCATCTTGATAGCGTCCATGTTTTTAACAAAATGCTGTGGCTGCTGTATTTTTCAGGGAGCTGAATCTTGCAGCTGGGTACCACGTAACCTGAGGGAGGGTTGGAGGGGATAGACTGAGGAAATACCTCAGTTGACCAGAAGATTTTTTTTTTTTTTTTTTTGGCAAGAAAGGTGTCAAATTAATCATGTCTGTTTTGTACCTCTGTTTCCCATCCTTCGTGTGTGAAAGGTGAAACAGAAGCGCCTCACAGGGGAAGCCTTTTATTAGGTGTTTTTGCTGCATCTAGTCTTAACAGTGTTCCCATCTGCAGCCACAATTGCTGTACCAATAATAACATATGGTAGATATGTTTCAGGCTTGAGCATTAATAATAGCAATGTTATCACTTTCTGTTTATACATCGTTATGGTGTCAGTCATTTATATTTGCTTTTAACGATAAGCATTTTCCTTAAAAATAACATGTTTTAGAGAAGCATTTTAAAGTTAACAGAGTCTCTGAATCTCCCTTCAGGATGAAAGGTAAGGGAGTGCATTTTATCATTAAATTATGATCTAATAAGAAGAATGAAGGATTCTTAAGAAAAAAGTGTTATTAACAACATTGTCTTTTTGATCTATGGAAAGATAAGTGTCCTCTAGTGGAGGTAGTACCCTCCTCTTCTTCTCTTATAAACCTTTGTTCTCTTCTGATGCATATTAAGCACCAGATGAAAAATTCTGTTTGTCTGTGGTCTAACAATGAAATACCTTGTAGGAAATGAAAAGGTCAAGCTTTCCCTGTCAGTGATTTATTATAAACAGTGCCTCCTTCTTTTATTTCCTGATACTTTGCATTTGGATTAGTGATGATACATCACCAGCTGCTAGATAAAATATGAAGTTGGGAAACTATGGTCAAACATTTCTGCTGAGGAATGACCCTGTAATCAGCTCCCAGCACACACAGGTCTCACTTGATTTATCAACCCAAACCTGGGATTCTAGAGAGGGATGAATTAGTTTGAAGATATCTAAGGGATAATAGCTAAAGCCAAAAGTGCTGTAGGAAAACCGTTTGTCACTGGCCTGCCCTGCCCTCCTTAATTGCAGAAAAATTGAGAGTGGATAAGTTAGGCACCTGATATAAATCATTGGTCAAGTAACCAGCGATGTATCAAGTGGGGGAGTTGCAGGCCTTTTTCTTTTGCTCTTTGCAGGCGGGACACTTGCAGTTTTGACATCAAGAGGCTGTTGGGCCAATGTAGTTTAATGCACATCTGTCTCTGTGCTGACTTCAGCTTGGCCTTCTGTATGACTTCATGCATTTTGTTGTTCATTCCAGTTTCCGATGTGCTATTTTAAATGTCGCTTTCTGTAGTTTTTCATTTGGGGACCATTTGTCCTAGTGTTTTTAGCTGAGGGTGTAACAAAAAAGGAATGTGCAATTGCCCAACACATGTTGTAAATACTCCCTTATTGCAGAACATATTTGAAAGTTTAGCGCTTATGGAAGCAGTATTACCAGATGAATTAAATATCTGCACCCCACCTTGATATTCTTCTCATTCTCCAGTTGTTGTTTAACTACATTTACCTCCCCAATAAATGCACGTGCTTAACTTTACCAACTTTGCACACAGTTTAGGTAGAGTTTAATGATATTTGATTTCTAACATCATGTCCGTGGTCTATGAAATTAAGCATGTGGATGTACACAAATTCACACGATTGTGGAACCTTCTGCTATGAGCATCTTGCCTTCCAGTGCACATCAGGGAACAATTAGAAATTAATTCAGTCCATGTAATCTGTACATTTGAAAAAGCTGTGAGAGAATAACGACACATTTTTCTCTCCCTCAATCTAACTGTAGTTACAAGACTTTTCAGAGTTATGGTCCAAAGCATGCATAATGGTACGTCCCCTATGCCAATATTTATTCTTGTTCCATGTGGCTGTGCTTGTGCCTCCATTTTCCTATATAACGTAACTTTGCTAAAAATTAATTTTGCAGCCTAAGTAAAAATCCAGTTGATTGCTTCTCTGCTTATTTGTCGCTTGGATATCATAGTGAGCACGGTGCAAAATCTGTTGTAATCCTGTAAATGAATTGGTGTACTCCAAATTCCCTCAAACAAGCAGGTAGGAGAGCACACAGAATCACAGAAGAGTGTAGGATGGAGGGGAGGTTTGGAGGTCACAGCCCCTTCTGGACCTGGTTAACACTTAGCATATATTTTATATGCCCTTGACTAGAAACTGTAAAAATATTAAGGGAGGCGCTTGATTTCTACCCGCTTCTAATGAGACTTAGACAGTTAACTCCCTTATATTGCTGTTGTTTTTTCTGGTTTTAAATTTCATCATTGTACTGAAAAATTGGATGTGCTTAAGGACATTGCTGGTTATGGATCAAAATGTCTTTAGAATTGGGCTTTACTGAATGAAACATTTAAAATATTACTTGGTCGATGTAAGTGCAATTTTTCAAGGCTAAGTTATGTTAACAGAATTTATTATTAAATTGTGTTGTAATTCTTTTAAGCTAATGCATGAAAATGACCTCAAAATCAGATCAAACCTAGTTAAGAAGGTGATTATCTAAGTCCCTGAATGTCTTTCATCCAGAAGCTCTGAAAGAAAGAGTAAGACTTCATCCAATCTAGAGAACACGAGCGTCATAATTTTAACCACAAAGAAAATCAATATAAGAAAAAAGAGAGGAGAAACCAACAGCAAACATTTGTCCACGTTAAGTGATTTTTGCCCACCGTTATTAGCATATGATTTATGGTGTATTGAGCACTTACTTTCCCTGCATGAAGGTGAAGCACTACTGCAAATTGCTACACCAGGAGGAGACTCTCTTAAGATTGAATCACAGGGGCACTGTGAAATTTTTGGTTGAAAATGCTTGTCGGCGTGCTGTAAAGGATAATGGAATTTGATTTCACAAAGCATATTTCATACTCAAGGTGTCCCAAACCACTCTACAGATGAATGAGTTAAATGCTGGAGAAGCAGTGACTGTGTAGGTAAATGTGGTGCCTATTATGTACTCGGCGATAGCTTACACACAGCTGTGGACAATGGAAACAGGTTTTCTCTTTTATGATTGAGGGTCACCGGGGTTAGCCCCTGTTCTTTTTGAAAAGCACTCTGGGATTTCTAATTTCCACCTGGATGATCACCAGAGACAGACAGAAAGGGCCACAGTTTAATGCTTCACCGAAAGGATGGATGAATGATTGTTGGATGATTAATGGCTGGTCTGTGCTGAAAGATGACAGCCTGTTATAATGGAGATAGCTAACATGTAATTTTCTGCATACTGCAGTTTCACAGCCTCAGCATTCCCACATAGCGGGCATTTCATGTGGGTAAAAGACACAACAATGAAGACATAGTTTTTGGTTAGAGTTTGTCCCCTTCTCGCCAGAGTGCAATGCATGTGGTAAAACACACTCTGCTCTGCTTGTGCTGGTTTTGTGCTACAGGCTGCTGCTAAAGAGGTGCTTCACAGAGGCTGGCAGATGCGTTGGCTTAAAAGTAAGCACAGCATCGAGGAGAAATATTTCAGAGTGGATGAGGTATCTTTTATCACGTATCCAAATTTTTGCTTACTGGCCACGTGACGTTTAGAACATTTATCAAAATGAGGCCTGAGGTTTGCTGATGGACTGATGCAGCTGGCTCCGGCTCTGCAGCCAGCGAATTGTGGAGCCACACAGGGAGCACGGACACCCGGTCACGACCCTCAGTGGGGCTGACACTCTGTCACCCTATTGCATCCCTGAACAAGGCCCTGAGGTTTTGATAATTAGATCAATTGTTACTCTTACTGGTTGATTGATTACTACAAAATGGTTATTATGAAAAAAACAACCAACAACCAAACTTCACAAATTGTTTGCTTGATTTGAATATATTACTTTTCCCACTGGAAAATGTTCTTTCCATTTTGTTGATCCAGAGCATGTTCATAGTCAAGTTCTACTATGCATTTGTTTACAGAAAGGCAATCTCAGTTGTACCCCAAACTGGTTTTTAGAATGAAAGTCAGAATTTCACATATGTGCACGTTACTGCAAGAAGCGTTCTGTGAGTGAGGGCAGAGAAATAATTGCTGGTGGTTTTGTGACTGGCCACTGTGCCATTTTCACAATCATTAACACCAGGCCTGGACGCTATTGCGTCACCCACCAGTTCTAATTTGAACTGGGTTTGGCATGATCGTGTTTCTGTTGAATTAGTCAAAGCACATTACACAGGCTTTGTCCTAGCTTTATGCTTTTATGGTGACTATAGAAGGACACTCTGCACTTTATCTGGCATAAACTCTGAGTGGTACAGACAGATGATACCTGATCCAGTATGCGCTTTGCTAGTACAAAATTAGCCCATCAAAAAATTTTGATCAAATCCGAACTGGCAGAGTGAGATTATACCACACGAGCATGTGCCTGTAGTAATTTCTAGCTGGTATGCAAAGTCTTAAAGGCTGCTTTACTGTATTGATAAATCATAGTTTTAGAAACTATTTCTCAATTTTGAAACATTCTGATTAGAAATCCTCATTGGGAACCTAATATTTATTAGACAACGGAGTTGCTTTTATCTATATTTTTTTTTAAATGGAAACTGTGTTTTACTTAAATTACCTTCTATTTTTCATACAATTTCAAAGTTGCTGAAAAACATAGGGGGTGTGTTTGTTTCTCCATAAGAAGCCAAGATGTTAAAAAAAAAAAAAAAAAAAAAAAAAAAAATTAAAATAATTTTGGTCAATATGCTGTAGAAAAAATACTTAGTTTTTCCAGTAAAGTTCACTTTTTAATATTAAGTAGCTAAATTCCAGAAAGCTTTCAATATCTTTTAATAAATCTGATTATCTGTTTAATGAAAGGAACTTGCAACTGCTTATAGATATTCTATGAGCAAAACAAATATGCAAATCTGATAATTTGATGTTATTTGTTACCCTAAGTAAAAGGTTCATTACCATACGTGCAAGTATAAAATATAGAACCCCAAGGGCCAGATTATCAGGAGGTGTACTGAAGACGTAATAATAAAACTGTGTTGACGTATACTGATTGCAATTGGTTGACTATTGGAAAGTTCACGTTGAAAATAGCATCAAAAAGTTTTTATATGTACCTACATCTATTTATAATCTGCCAAGCTTAGAAGAGAAAGATACACAAATGGATTTTATCTAAGGAGTTTTTCTATGATAGAAGATTCATGTGAATTTTATTTGATTTTTAATTAAAAAGAATGGATTGTCCAGTTGTATCGATTATTGCTATTTTCAGGTGTTAAAATTAGAGCATGGCAGAATTGATCCTGCTGTCTTAGTTCATTCAAAGTTTAGTGTCTTTTGGGGAGTGGAAATAAAGGAGAACTCAGCCTATATGGCTAGATCCTATATATCCTACATATATACACAGAGCCATAGGTAATAAAAATATTGAAGCACTATTATGAGGCAGAGGCTGAGCAAAATTTAAGTTGTTTCATGTGGGTGGTTTTTAACTTCGTGTGAAGAAGTAAAGCATTCATCATTTGTAAAAAGGCTAGATCTCAGTATTGAAGGACTGTGTGTTTTATTAGTGATTCTTGGTATTTTGCAGTGGTTTACTTAACAGGTAAGGACCAAAATGGGTATTTTTTTGCAAGTTGTGCTATTAACTTGAACAAAACATATTTATGATTTAAGAGAATTTTCTGACTACTACTTCTTTTGTATCTTCTAAGTATCTGTATTGACTAATAGCGTCTGACATATTTTCATTTGATTGAAAGGATTGTGAAGTGCTTTATATGCTTAGTGATGTACTTTCAAATCACTACACTAACAAAGTCTCTCAGGTTCCTGCTCAGAAAAATGGAAGCTTGGGACAAGAAACAAAGACTGCTGCACACATTAAGACTGCAGCAATAATGTAGGTCAGTAGAATGGAAATTTGTAATGTGACTGAAGCTCCAGGGTTAATATCCCAAATGTTCCTGGAGCACTAGAAGGCATATCAGATCTTTAACGTAGTGGCATACTGCCACCTAACATCACATAAAGCATAAATTGAGTTCATCTTCACCACAGATCCAGTCAGGAATCTTGCCCATCCAAACTATTTAAACGTATTTGGTGGGATCATAGGTCAGAGCTGCTTTTACAAGGGCTAGAACCAAGCAAACCATTTGGATGGAGGCAAGCTGCCTGGGAGTGAACGAGCTCTGAAGTTCATTAAATTGTCTCAAAATGAGTCTTAGATCATCTTGCTGCAAAGACCTGCGAGACTTGCTTCCTTCCCTTGCCACAAACACCCAAGTGCCTGGCAAGGACAGGCATCCCATCTGGGATGCAGCTGAAGAGGTCCCTGTGCCTCCCTGTGGTTACTCTGCCTTAAATCTAGTAGCAGGCTTACTGGTGCATTCATTTCTTACAACTTTTCAGTCCCGAGGACGTTTGCTGGTTTAAGTGATTCAGAAAACAGGTCTTTGGTGAAAAACCTCATCTTGATGGAAAAGGAATAGGGTCTGTTTATGAGAGCAGCTTACCCAGCTGAGGGTGAGGGAGGAGGATAGCAGTCTTCAGAAGTATAACCTAAAGAAGACTTAAGGGGCACCAAAAGGGATGAGTGGAAGACGACATGTGCTTTAGCTTTCCATGAGTAGAAATGTCTCTTAGGGCTTATTCCACTATAGCTAAGGCAAGGGGAACATTTGGGCCCAGGTGGACATCACACAGGTAAAGCCCCTAACGAGATATGCTCGGAAAGTGATGGCTATGCAAGTACCAACACCTCTTCCCTCACATATTTAGAGGTTGTTTGACAATCTCCCATCTGCATATTGACACATCTTGACCCTGTTTACTTGTAGGATCTGACAGGATCACAGAACTAATGCAACAGGCTGCAATACATTTAAGATAGAAATAGATTCACATTTCTGCTTCAGTGCTCAGGTCAATGGAGTCACTTCAGAATT
Source organism: Fregata magnificens (assembly GCA_013389945.1). Classification (NCBI taxonomy): domain Eukaryota; kingdom Metazoa; phylum Chordata; class Aves; order Suliformes; family Fregatidae; genus Fregata; species Fregata magnificens. The sequence continues at coordinate 38,224 of WAAD01038325.1, read as the reverse complement.
ACATTTGTGTTGCTGAGAGAAGAATTTGGCCAATTGCCCGCTCTGTCCAGCACATTAAATTTAAAAATAATTTAGCTAGCAGTTGTGAATACCCATTTCCGGCCAATAACCTTAGAATACTCCATTGCCAGGAGATATTTTTGACCGCACTTTGTGAGTCACCTCATAGTGGTACTAGCCAGTAAGCCTTTCCAGTGCTTCATTGTTAGTACTCAACATACCAGCTTTACTGATGGCAGATTTAGTCATACGCATGATGGAGAGAAGAAAAATAAGCGCTCTCAAATGTATGCTGTTTATAAAAAGAGAGTTTGCATTAATGGAAGTTTCTCAAGCTCTTGGATTTTTGGTTGATTTTTTTAAAAGTAGGTTTTAAATATGTTGTTTAAAACTTAAAAGGAAGTTGAAAAATAGCATCTAATTGAATTAAGAAATTAGTATCCTGTGTACAGTGCTCAACAACATATTAATTCAAAGACATGATGATTAAAGAGCAAACAAACAAGCAAAGCCCAAAGTCCTTGCTCCAGTTTTCATTGCTGATCATAGGTTTGTGTGGTTGGTTGACCCTGGCTGGATGCCAGGTGCCCACCAAAGCTGCTCTATCACTCCCCCTCCTCAACTGGACGGGGGAGAGAAAATATAATGCNCCCTGCTCCAGTGGGGGGTCCCTCCCACAGGAGACAGTCCTCCATGAACTTCTCCAATGTGGGTCCTTCCCATGGGCTACAGTTCTTCACAAACTGCTCCAGTGTGGGTCCCCCGCAGGGTCACAAGTCCTGCCAGCAAACCTGCTTTGGCGTGGGCTCCTCTCTCCACGGGTCCACAAGGTCCTGTCAGGAGCCTGCTCCAGCGCAGGCTTCCCATGGGGTCACAGCCTCCTTTGGGCATCCACCTGCTCTGGCATGGGGTCCTCCACGGGCTGCAGGTGGATATCTGCCTCATTGTGGTCTTCACCACAGGCTGCAGGAGAATCTCTGCTCTGGCACCCGGAGCACTTCCTCCCCCTCCTTCTTCCCTGACCTTGGTGTCTGCAGAGTTGTTCCTCTCACATATTCTCACTGCTCTCTCCGGCTGCAATTGCACAGGTTTTTTTGTTCCCCCCTTCTTAAATATGTTATCCCAGAGGCGCTACCACCATAGCTGATTGACTTGGCCTTGGTCAGCGGCGGGTCCGTCTTGGAGCCGGCTGGCGTGGGCTCTGTCAGACATGGGGGAGGCTTCTAGGACCTTCTCACAGAAGGCACCCCTGTAGCCCCCCTGCTACCAAAACCTTGCCACGCAAACCCAATACAGTTTGTTCTGGAGTTCAGTGGTAGGAACTTCAGGTAAGACCTTACCCCAAACAGTATCAGGTAACAAAGACTTGGCCTTCTGGGTCAATGGCAAAACTCCATGCTGAAGTACTTCAGGATTAGAACTGGTACATCGTGAAGCTCTGTCTGAAGCTGATTGGAAGTCTTTGATAAGGAATAATTTTTAAATAGAGTAAACTTGTTCTCATGTTTGCTTGAATGCAAAAGATTAGGAAAACAATTTTATTTTAAAAGATTAACTCTCATGTTTATGCAATAATAGGACTTTGTGTTTAAAACCAGGCAATATGATTGAATTATTTTTGTAGCAGCTTTAATGTGGTTTTTTTCTATGGATTTATTAGCGTGTCAGTTTGTGTGCTGGAAGCCAGATTCTTCTGTGCATAGTGCGGTGCTCAACAGAACCCCTGCTTGGACTCTTAAATCAGCACCTAAGGTGCAACCTTCAGTAGGATTCGTACCATTTCCTCCCCAAACTGACCACATTTATAACCTGAGTTTCCTTTTTCAGCCTGATGCATTCAGGAGGGGTAATTTCTTTAATTAAGGACCCAATATGATGATCTTCCTATAGCATAGGCAAGAGTTGAGTTCATACATCCAAAGTGCCCCCTGGCAATCTATTCCAGCAATCTGTTAGACTTCTCTGTATTCTTCTGTACTTGCAGGTTTCAGGTTTGGGATATGACAGTGCTTTTCCATGCAGAGCACACTGTTAACGTGTCATTTGTTCAAGGCAAACTATCCGTGACAGTATAGTCTAGCTAAACTAGAGATTATGCTATCAGTCTGTGTAAGTATGCCTGAAGTCCCTTGGCTGTGCAAAATACAAGGGTCTTCCCCCTAGCAGATGAAATGTGCTCTTTACAGCAGAAAGAAAATATGCATATCACAGAGCGCGCTAAAACGTGATCCAGTGGTATTTTTATGGGCGCTATGACCTAGGAAAGCTTTGACTGAAAATGGAAACAGTCCCCAGTGTGTTTGACATTTCTTCAATGGGTAAATTGCCCTAATCTGGTTTTATGTTTTTTCTCTAAATCTTTCTTTGCCACTTCCTGAGTTATCTGATAGTATATAGCCTTTATCAATTTTTTTTTTCTTCGTGTTACATCTGTTTAACTGTTGACAATTACAACTTGTGTGGCATGGCTGTCCCAGAATGCTTCCTACAGTTTTCTTATTTATTAAAGCTACAAACAAGCATGTTAATGCATCACTTTACCAATCAAACCTGTCACTTCATAAAAATACGGTGAAGACAATCTCTGTTCTTAGACTTTGGTTTTGTGGTCTGACAGCTCTGCAAATATATAAACAACAGGCTGTGACCTTCAAGGTAAACTCCAATCCAGTTAGTGTCACTCGGACTAGTTCAGTGTCTAAAGCCAGGAAGAGAACTGGTTTTTTTTAATTCCCCCAATTTGTTCACTAAGCTGCTTAAGTGCTATGAAAAAATCTTTTTGGATATTAAACTAGTTGTCAAGCAGCTGAGACACCAAAATGTAAGCAAGGTACCAAACTATTGAGAAACAGTAGCACTGTTAGATGTTATCGGTTGGAAATTTGTCAGCCCATGCCAATAAGTCCAATGTCTTCCTTGATCACTCACCACATACAGTTACGGTGGTTGGAAATATTCTTTGACCATCATCTTGAACTACTTTTGTCCATCCTGCTTTCCTTATTAGAGAGAATGGAATCCATGGATTAGTTACTCTTCTTGTCCTTTCTGAGACTGACAATGTGGATAGAATAAAAATTTTGTTCAGGAAAGGAGGCAGTGTCTGTGGTACACAAGCCTTCATTTGATGAAAGAAAAATAGCTGGACTGTGGTGACCAGAAGGTCTGTCTGGGACTGGATTTCAGAGATCTGTTGATTTGCTAGCAGGACGTGTAATCTTTCACAGTATGAACTTGGTTTCACCCACTCAAACCTGTTTGCTGATAAATTCCGGATGAATGACTTTCTTATATGACTCAGGGTAATTTTTTTAAAGGTTTAGAAAGTTTTAATTTAAATATCCCTATGTATCAGTACTGCGTTACACAACATACATTTTGCTACACTACTGATCTGCCCGTTTTGTATTCTTAATTATACATTTTCCAGGACTACATTTTTCTGTAAATTGTTCATGCCACATTAAAATGGCTGTGAATTACATATACTTCATTCTGTACAGAGAATATACTACATTCCTCTTTCAGATGCAGCATGAATTCTTTTAATTTGCAATTTCTCATCTGGTTCAGTGGGAACTAAAACTTTAAAACCAAAATCAAATATACTGTGTTAAATTTGGGTTCATAAATTCAGTAGCAATATGTTTACGCTCTACTAGTAAACAGTTCCTGCCACCTCAGGTGATAATGTCTTTTAAATTTTGTTATAAATATAAATATTTCATATAAATGTTTTAAATGTCTTCATCTTATTATTAATGATTTACAAGCTCATCATTTAAAAGAAAATGCAAAACAAAGAGGCATTATAAATTGACTTAGAATTATCATGACTTTTATGTATAATGGTGAGATTCTGTACAGTACAAAATTTCAGTCACTTGTCTAAGGAAACTATGCTCCTTTGAAGTCTGCTTTCCTGAAGTCAAAGATTATATATCGCTTGTTGCTTGAGAATTTCAAACCTAAGCATTGAGTGATTCGACTATTGTAAAGATTAGATAAAGAACTGACCGTCACCCACATTGCTTCTGACACTAGTTTTACTTCCCACAGGGCATCTTACTAGGTCTTAGCCAGATCGGTTTCTTTCCTCTCTAAAATAACTGAAGGTTGGACCTCTCCCTTGATGAGCACAGGCAGATTATGTATTATACATTCAAGCTCATGGCTGACCTTTGGAGATGCATAAATGAAAAAGGCAGCTGTTTGAATTGCACTTTCCAGTCCCTTGGGACTCAAAATTGGGATGCCATTTAATACATGCTTATTTAGTGGCTGTGATTTGTTAGGCCCTTTCTAAACATCGAAGAAGAGAGAATCCTTCCTGGAGGATCTTACAAGCTGTGAGAAGAAAAAGGAGGTAGGCAGAGGTTAAGGACCAGGGAAAGACAATGGAGATAATCATATATGATTTTCTTTCCCTCTTCAAAACAGCAGTGGTCTCGGGAACAAATTACCGAATGCGTATGCGTTAGTGTGTGCATACAATAACTTCAAGTGCTTCCTGCTCTGTCTTGTGGTTCCTAGTTCTGAAAGGTTCTGGATCTTTGCAAAGTTTTGTAGGGCTTCTCTCTATATATGGATGTAACCATTTTGTAAATATTGCAACAGGAAATGTCACTAGTGCGTTACGTGCCCTGTTTCTTAAATCATGAAGATGCTTGTGAGAGCTAACCTAGTAGGCGCTATGTGGCTGGATATAGCAGTGCTATATGGCAGGTCACCATTGATGTCATCCTCATGTTCCCAGGGCTGCAGGGCACCTAGTCCTTCCTGGCAAGAGGAGAGTTGCCGGGTGTTTGGTACTTCGGTAAGGATAAATACTGTGGGAGGAATTCAGGTGTATTATTAGAGGGGGTCAGAACAACACAGGCTGAAGTGGTTAGAAAAGGGTAACTAAAGAAAATTCAAGTGGAGGAAATACTACTGAATTTGTTCCCATATACAAAGCACCCATTTAGCCTGCTGTGTTATGTAACATTGCTAAATAATCCTTCTTGCTGTCCCAAGCAAGTGTTCTTGGGGACTTGTGGTCTAATCACTGGATTTGCTCATCCTGGAAACACAGTGGGATGCTGTCTGGGCTTTATTTCCCAATGACATAGCACAAATATTTATTTAAATGCCATTTTAATGCTGAAAATAGAATAGCTTATTATGGTGGAACGTGTAAAATTAGCATTGCCCACATGTTGTCTTCATAATGCGGATACGTTAAGCAAACAGAGTAGGAGACACCGGTGGTGATGAACAGTCACGTAAGTGTCTGCTGCACCTCTGTGAGTGAAGTGGGCTCTAATTTTTTATTTTTTTTTTTAGTCTCATACAGTAACATTCTCAGTGGATCATCTTACTGAAGTGCAAAGGTTAGAAACCCAGTGAAACCATTTGACTTTTGCCAAAGGTACATTACAGAGCCTCCTAAGCTATAATAATAGGAATCAGAAAACATGGGAGGGTGACCAATTATACTTAAATCTGGTCAGTGTTTTATTTTATGTGGTTGTACTCTGGCTATTTTTTGACTTGTTTGGATCATACTGGCTAAGTGTTCCTGTCCAATAATACTCATTTTACCCCAACCAGCTATTTAAACGAAGTATATGCTGTTTTTGCTATTGAATAGAAGGACAAGCACTTCCATTATGGTTAGTTGTTTTGTGGATTTTGGTACCCACCCATTTATTTTGGTTTGTCCTAATCTATATTTATCTATGGATGACAAGATGAACTTGAAAAAAGAACATGTTTAAAGTTGCATACCAGCTCCCAGGATATAAATCATATTGCGCTTTCAGCTCTCTCAAGCTTTCATAAACAGTGCTTGCTGAAAGACTGAATCATATTTTTCTGTGACTTTAGTTCATGTCAAACATTTAATTTTTAACAACAGTGGTCAGTTTCCTGATGTGAACACATGACGCTGGCCCCAGAGACTTCAGCTTTCTTTAGCTGTCATCATAACAATTTTTCTTTTTAAAGATATGCTCACAGCAAAATTAGAACTGGGTTAAAGGATTTGAAAGTAGTTCAGACCACACTGGTCCTAAAGCAATGGCCACTTGCAATGAGAGTGGAAACTCTGGACTGAGACCTGCTCGGCTTGCTTAAAAAAAATAAACACATTAGTGATAGTCAATGGCATACCACTCTGGGCAGCGGTGAAGGCAAAGGTTGACCTCTCTTACGCTGTTTAAAGGACTAGATTGTCACCTGTTTGTATTAAAACTTACTGTAGAGACATAGCAAGGGCTGGTGAAGAGCATGCTGTGGGATCCAGTGCCTCACGGGGAAGCTGAAGCAGTGCAAGCATTTCATTGTGGAGTCATCCTCCCGCTTCTCCCCTTAGGAAAAAAAGCTGTAACTCAAACAGGAATTATTTCAGGCAGGACTTGCGGTCTCTGTTGCACAGGGAGGTCAGGCTGGTTTATTACAGTGGTTCCTTCTAGCCCTATATTTAAATATACAAAAGGGAACACAGGAATACATTAAGCATGTTTGATTCCCAGATCTCTCCACTACTTCTAGGGCCCTGTCGCAAATTGCTGTTTGCTCCTTGGTTGTATGATTTCCTGACAATCTCTTCTAAAACTCTCTCCCTACCTTTTTCAATTAATTTATGCAGAGCTAGGAAGGAAATGGCTTTTTTTTCCCCTTCACATGCCAAAGTCTTATTTGCAAATTGCCTCCCCTCCAGGGAGAAGGAGGCAGTGCCATAGTGGTAAGGGACCCTTGTTATTCCCCACTTCTGCTCTCTTCCATGGGAAGGATGAAGTCTGTGTGCAAATAATCCACTTCAGTGCGAGTAACCGGGAGCATTTTCAGGCTCTGTTAGCTGGCTTATTGAAGCAATACTCCAAATCTGCCAGGTCAGCTCACCACTGCAGCAAGCGGTGGGAACTTTCCCTTCTAAGCAGAAAAGCAGGGACTGCTTGTTGTGCTCCCCTTCTCTTATTCAAGTTTATGTCTTAGCCAAAGTGAATTGACATTGAAAAGAGGATCTTCATGACTCCCTCAGCAGTTAGCACAGCAAAACCCATAGGATGCCAATAGGATGGTGTTTTTACTGATGCCTTTCAAGGAACGAGCAATAGAGAAATACAGATATGCAGGATCACAGTTCTGTCACATAAGAACAAGGACGAGTGTGGGACACTTGCATGCAGTGCGGTTTCTTAGACATTCACCAGCCTGAAATTTGATGTTCTATTTCATGCAGTTATATTAGGGTACTAGTAAATGAACTAAAAATGAGCGGATATTAATCAGACTTTGTGTTTAACCCTCCCGTGAGAAATCTTCTTGAAAAATACTTTTCAAAATCTGACTGTCTACATTTTCTTTCTGATACTGTGAGCTTTTCTTTCAATTTTGTGCCCGGCAAAGGTTGACCAAGTGTTTGCAATGCAGCTTCAAAAATGAAAGTAAACAAAATAGAAATGGGTGGTAGCCATTGATTTAGGGGATTTAGTAGTTAAACTCATTGCTCTTTTTTTTTTTTTTCCATCTGAGTCACAAAGATGGCCAATAATAGACTTTACTAAGAGCTTGATACAAAATCTGTTGAAATTGATCAAAAAATGCCCAATGGCTCCAATATGTATCACACCTCAAATGAGTCCAGAATAGGAGCAGCTTACCTCCCTTAACCCCCCCCCCCCCCCCCCCCCCCCCCCAAAAAAAAAAAAAAGCTAGCTGGATATCGATATAAACTTCTTAACTTTTTGTATTTTCATTATTTTTGGATTCACTGTAATTGTTTAGGATTTGGGATTTTGGAGAAGAAAGAGATCTTATAAATGTATATAAATGGCAGTAATTTTTTTGTAGTGTGTCTGACTTGAGACTTCAGCAAATGTCCTTGTTTCTCCCCGGGAGTGAAGAAACTCAAGCATAGTCTTGTGTTGTTATGTTTTCGTGAGTACTTTCTTTGCAAGCTGGAAGAATGAAGCCCTAGTTCATATGTGCATTTACATAATGCAGATTTCTCTAATCTTATACTTCTCACTCATAATTCAGACTCCTCAGTCTGATTTCATGCTAATTTAGACTTCCAACTTTCTATATTTTGTCACCATTGAAAACATTACTGTAAGGGACATGGAGCCAGATTTACCCTCTTGCGATTCCAAAGTGACTTCAGTAAATCACTGGATTTATTTTGGTGTCTATGCAGGAACAGAGTTTAGCTTGTAATATATGGTTTTCAGTTTTAGAGCTATCATAATAGTAACTAATCTACCTCCTTGTGAGGAGGTAGATTTATTTTGAGCGGGTGAAAGGACACCAGTACAGAGAAGAGCTTTTGGCCAGTATATAAATAGATCTAGCTTGACAGCATAACAATAGCTCTGAGTTTGCTTTTGCAAAGGAAAACCAATAAGGGAGGGAGAAGACTGGGTTTCTCCAATGCACTCATTCAGTAATCAAACATTTATAAAAAGACATCTCACTTTATTTTGAAGTCATGTCCTCATACGGTATTTTTGGTCTCTTTAGAACATTTTATTCAACAGTTTTGTGCTTGCTGCCTTTTCTTTTCATCTAAGGACTCCTTCAAGTGCTGTGATGTACACTGAAAAGTTCAGCAGTTCCCTTTACGATCGTTGCATTAGCAGATTTCATTCTCAAAAAAATTACTTGGCAGCATGTGGCAACAGAGTCATATCTGAAACCTTTTGTCACTGAGTGGGCTTGTCAGAGACACAGTCACTTCTGATTGTGACTTCTACACTGTGTTTGGCATTTGAAAGTATTAGTGTTGGGTTGCTTTTGGTCTTTTTTCTTTTCTAACTGTGCAGCCAAAGATTTGATTGTGGCATTTTGATGTTTTTGAAATATTATTTTTCAGTATGGTAAATTCACAGAAATAGTTCCCCACTCAGGTATTTAAACTGTTACTCTTTTGTATTATTTTTATTCTTTATTTTTATTTGAGAGGAAAGAAAGAAAGAAAAAAAAAAAAAAAAAAACCAAAACCCCACCACACTTGGAAAATTGTCCTAGCCACTTTTCTGGTGAATACTAGAAAAACTGAACTTTGTGCTACTGTCCAACATGAGACTTATTTTTTCTTGTGACTATTTGATGAAGCTAATCTTCCTAAAAGCAATACTTTGGTGATTTGGCACACCTCCTCTTGTTCATCAATATATGAGATATTTCCCCACCGCTCAGGAGATCTGTGGGAACAGAGACCCCACATTTCCCACAGATTTAATTTTCTTCCAATGTTTGAGGTGCTGTTTTGCCTTTGTTTTCTGAGTGTTTGTGAGGCTCTGTGAGGTGTATGGGACCCTGCTAGTGCAGGTAAGGGGGAAAGTGGGTAGTTTTATGAACTACGCAGCAGCACATGCACCCGATGAGTGCAGGCAGTCCTTAAGTCCAAGCCCTGACAGCTCAGGAACAGGACTGCCATGGAGCAAGCAATCATACCTAAATGTGGGTTGCAAGCAGGCAAGGCAGGCAAGCTAGTGCGCAACTGATATTTCCATTGGAAATCTGTTGGTCAGGTGGGGTTCCTTCACCATTTTTTCAAAATTAACGTACATACCCTCAGAACGTTTTAGTAGTGATAAATTGGCATTTTCTCCCAGAAACGTGTTTCACAGGAACATTTCTGAGCAACTATCATTATGATTTATAAAGCCCTCAAACCAGGCTCCCCAGGAGACCACCTGTGAGTTTATGCCACAACTGAGATGAATGGAAACACCTGACCTGCTCAGCCCTTGTTACTCAATCTCTCCCCTGCACCGCTGTTCCCCTCCCAGACTGCTGACATCCATCAGCCTTCTGGGCATGTTACACATTTGAATGAACGCTGGTGGAAGTTAGCATGCGGTCTGAGAAGTGTGGGATTTGAACTGTGGTGGTTTTCTGGGTGGGGATCAAGCAAAATGTGGGAGAACAGGCCAAGGAATTGTAGTTTTGGACTGCTTCTGTGCAAGTCAGGTGGCAATGGTTTTTTCAGTGTGAATCAAGACTGTTGTTTGATTAGAAGGTTTTGTGCATATATACATACACAATTCACAAAGGTACATAAAATACTTTTAGTGTGGTATAGTACCTTATAGTGAAAATGATTTTTCTATAGCAGAAATGATTGAATGCAATCCCTGAATAAAAACATGGAGAACAACTTCCTTCAGCTTCAGTGGGGACTGAACATGCAGGATCAGCCCTAGGAAGCAGATCTGTTGAGTAAGCTTGCATCACTTTTCTATAGTCTGCTTTCATGTCACAAGACAAAATAAACAGAGATACCACAAATTGGTCAGTCTGTCTCCCTGTTTAATTTTGTTGAGGTAATGCTTGTTCCAGCCTTCCTAGCCAACCAATTTCCTATTGTTTTTTCTTGCACTTCCTTCTACTTTTGATCTTCCAGTTAACATCCAGTTCTGATATGGAAAAATTATCCTTCTCCATAGGTGGCCACCCACAGCTTGCTGTACGTAGACCAGCAGAGCTGGTGGTTTTGCAGAGGTCACCCGTCCCTCAAGTACAGCCTCCGCTGGAGGACGGAACAGTTATTCTCCAAAAACTCTGTGCAGAATGATTTGAACCTAGCACATGAACAATCATGGGAAAGTATGGCTATGATGCTGTACATGATTACAGTGTTGAGATAAGTATTTTTCTTTGTGGAAAAACATCGCAAGACCGTTTACGGCTGTAAGTGGCTGGTGTTTGAGTTTAGATCTGCACCAAAAGTTACCTCTAATTACAGAGTGCCCCCTGCTGAGATCCTGCTCGGCGCTAAGGCAGAGCGGAGAGTGCCATCTACTGCTCCTTACCTATAAAATAAATTATTCTCCACTTGTGTTTGAAATGCTTTAGTGTTGCTATTGCCCATGTTGGAGTTCGGGGTCAGTTGCCGGACTCTGTGTTTGTCAGCCTTGCGTCTCTGCACTGGGGTGTGAAGGTTGCATCACCACTGAAGGCGAGGGATGCATGTCCTGTGGTGAGGAATGCTCCAACAAATAACTCCTCAGCAGTGTTCTGTAGGTGTGGGAATGCTGGTGCCCTGCCTAAAATGGCATTATCATCATCCATTATAACATATTACAGGTAGCTGTCAGTGATGTCAGTGGTAGTTCTTTGACCTGTATTCCCGCATAAGTTGACCTGCTGTGGGTATTCAGGGAGGCTGGGTAACTTGTGAGCGTGTGTGTTGGGGCTAAATGCTGGTGGAAGGACCAGAGAACTTGGGAGAAAGATGTTTGGGTTTTTTGGGGTTTTTTTTGGTTTTTTTTGGTTTGTTTTTTTTTTTTTTAAATCAGGGTTGAACAGAAAAGAAAATATGATATACCACTACTGGTCCCAGAGGTTAGAGCCTCAAAGGTTACTTTAATGGTTGCTATTCGTGCATCTGCAATGCAGAACAAGCTACTCTGGTATAAGTTGTACATGTCAGGATGCACATTCCTCAGCTGTAAATAGATGTATCGTGGATTCTTGTATTTTTTATCACACGGGAAAGTTTGGTTCTTTCCTAATCCTTTCCTCACCAATCTATACCCCACCTTTTGCAATTCCATCCTTAGTCCCTCTAGCATGGAACTGCAATGCCAACAGCTTGCAGCACCTTGTAAAATCTTTCCCAGCTTTTCCAAACAGTGAGCTTTTATGTACTTGCCTGCCACTTGAGCAAGGACTTTAGCTGCTTAAACTGGCTGCTTGTCAAATGCAGCTTAAAAAAAAAAAAAAAAAGGGAGGTTCAGCTTGTGTGAGACGTTTTATTGGTTCTTTCACTAAGGGGAAAAAGAATATTTCATACAGTAATATAGAAGTGCTGCTTTGGCGGGGTTCACGTTGCACACCACATTAAATATCTGTCTGCATACATGTGGGATTGCAACACGTTAGAAAGTGCTTTGTCTCAGTTTATGTAAGCCTAGAAATTAAATGTAGAAAAACTTTGGACACTCATAAGTGTGCATTGGCAGGAGTTTTTCTTGATACACAGTTTTGAATTCTTTGTCTTATCCTTTTACTCCTCTCGATACCCTTCGTCTTTGCTTTTAAATGGGGAACAATGATATACTAATTTCCGTGGCAAAAAAATACTGTCACCATTACTTAAGCAATGGTTTTCCTAGACCAAGGTAGAGTGAGAGCAGTGACTGTGTAAATTGCAGTAAGTGGGTTTGCACCATAAATCAAGCAATCAATGAAATTCAGTTCTTGGCTTGAAAAGCCAAAAAGTGGGCTCGCTTTCCTGAAAAGCATTGCTACAGACTCCAGAGGTGTAAATCTTCGTTGTATTAAATTGCAGTGGAGCCAGTGCGACACGGGATAAGAGAAGAGAGATGCCTATCAGGAAAAAGGGAGCTCTGCCTTTCTCGCCCTTTGTGGCCTAATAGGAGAATATTCTTCTTGCCGAGTCCAGGAAACTTATTTATATCTGCATCCAGATCTGTTGTTCAGTACTGTGTTAGTAAGACGACATCAATTTTTCTGTGTTGTTTTAATCTCACAAATATTGGAATCCAGTTTCTCTTCTTCAAACAAAGTTTGAGGAAATTGGTTACTTGTTCCATATTTTGGATCAAGGAGGTTGATTTTTTTTACGTGATAGGCGAGAAATCCAAAGGGCATATATAATGGTGTAAAGTACTAGAGATCCATATGAATGACCATTAAAGACAGCATTTAAAGAACACCCAGAAATTGGGCTTTTGATTATGTTGTCTTATATTCAGCAAAACCGACATTTATGCTGTGTTGCTGTATCACTGCAGAGCTGTTGATATTTGAACTTCTCTTTTGCCTAAGCATGAGTGAATCCAAAAGGCTTTCTAAATCATCACAAAGACTGCAGAAGAATTGTAATGCATAGCTCTACCTTTTTACTGTTTATTATCATGTATAATTGTGCTTTAAAACTGCACTAATGCAGCAGTCCTTCCCCTTCTATTTGTGGATTCTTTTAAGTGTATTTCATTGAACGTATTTGTATTTTAATATTTCTGCTATACTTAAAACTATGCCTAATATTTAAAAAGTAGAATACTACTCTTGGGCTGATAATTCTTGAAATGAGAATGAGAACTACCTAGTGCTCAGTCATGGGAAACAAGGACTTTTTTTTTTTTTACGTGCATTAGAATGATCAGAGGTGCTTAATTTTTATTTTTCTCCTTTCCTAAGATTTATGGTATTTTACATGTATTTGTAAGTGCATACAGTCACAAACAACTATGAAAAAGCTGAAATGCACCACTACAAATGCTGTGACCGTTTTCTTTTCTCTTTTGTCACATAATGTATATGACTGGCCAGAAAATGATCCTTTGTCCTGAAAGAGTCAAGCTTTTGAATTTTTTATTATGATGCAAAATATGAATGAAAGAGCAGGTGCATGCAGCGCGTCTCAATCTCTCCTGTTGGAGTTGTTCCACTTGGTATAAATAATTAAATGTTCAACTGGCCATGGGGGTGGGAGAACTAGAGCAAGTGAGCAAGAATGACAATATAGCCCAGTGACCAGAAAAGTCATCTGGGCTACAGGGAAACCCGGGTTCAGTTCTTTCCTCTGAATCATGCGAAGATGTCCATGTTTCTTGAAGGGGTGTCCTAATCACTAGGCTAAGGACTACTTAGGAACTGCTTTCACTGGTTTGTACATGTCTGATAATTGGGCATCATTTCCAGTCAGAAGGTTATGAGGGCAAACACTTCCTCAAGAGTTAGTATTATTCAATGGGGAAAAAGAGTTTTGTCATGTTTTTGGCCACATTGAATAATATATAGGATTTGTAATATTAGCTTGTCATGGCTTCCAAAGTACGTCAGTGTTAGTCAAGCTTAAGATAAATACAATGAAATACCTTATAGGGGAACTAGAACTTGAGAATTTAATTTGCAAGAGGAGGGTATAATATCATCTATTTCCTACAGCTGCTTAGTTTCTAAATTTGATATCTTAAAACTGTTGGAGTTGCTATAATTTCAGATAAAATGTCTTCCCACAGGCAAAAGATAATTTTTCATAAGCTTTTTAAAAACTAATAAAGTAGTAATCTACAGTATTTTATTATTTAGAACCCCAGCCTTGGGGATATGATTTGCAAGGATTTTTGTATATCTCAATTCAGGGTATACTTGTGAGCAGCCTGTGTGAATATATCTGTCAGTCTTTTCTATAGGTTTTTTCTTTCTACCAAATGCTGGCTACATTCAGACCATAGAAACACTACCACCTCTTTAAGTGGTAATGCTCCCTGCAGAGTTTTTAGCCTGTAGGAGATATGATTAGGGGGTGATAGTGTTAAGCACTCCTCCTGTATCTGCTGGCCCACTATGATAACCTTAGGGTTACAATGCATGTCTGACAAATACAATTCCATTGTGACTAGCGCCTTATGGCAATTTAGGAGGCTTATTCATCATTTTACAACAGACTTCTGTCAGGGATTTTGCTTATTTGCCCTTCACTGGTGTACAGTAGTTGTAGGTTTATCTCTAGGAGTCCAGCCCTAATAACCAATAACAAAGTGCTTAAGCTCTAAGCTTGTGAGAAATGGACTTGCATTATACTCCAACTGCACCTTAGCTCTCGACTGATAAGACAATGTGTCTTTGAGAGAAGGAAGGATTTGTATGAACTGATCCTTTACAGTACAGCGTATGCATTGGTGGAAGGTACGGGGAAGTACGTTGTGTTCGAACCATCCAGATCCTAGCTTTTTACATATAAAATATATTCTTGCCGTGATTAGAAATGTTTCCTTTAAAATAGGAAAGTGAAGAGATATCTTGCCTTGGAAATTGCACTACAAAGTTGTTTGTAACGATGTTGTGGGATTTGGAAGAACTGAGTTACTTTTGATGAAATCCCCATGATTATGGTTTAAATTACACAGATTTATTCAAGGAACAACAAAAGTTTTTTTTATTATTATTCAGATTCCTGCTGGGTTCTGGATATTAATTAGGTAGTGGTTCCAGATGAAATCCAGGAGAGAGGAAAAAAAATGCTACTCACATTTTAATAACCTGGAGAATTTTAAGTGGCTAACCATATTGTTTACTATATATCAGTCTGAAGAATAAAGAATAAAAGCACATGGATAGACAGGCACACAGCATGGAAGAATAGCACCATACACCCTAGCTAAAGTGCATTGTATATTCAAGGTTTAGATCTTCAACCCAGCAGGTTTAGAGCGTGAGGGGGCAACATTTGAGAAGTGTGTACTGAACAAACACAAACATGAGGATTGCCTTTTTTTCAGTTTTAAGTGTGAAAACATTAGCTCTCCCTCTATGCCTTTGAAGTCTTCTCTTTCTAGCAAAGCTCTGGCAGGAGGGAGGTCTTTCAATTAGTTTCTCACCCATAATGATTTCTTTGAGAAATTTTAATCAGGTTTTCCATCACAGAGTGCATTTGTTGCTGGTACTTGATCTCTTGGCCAGCTGAAGCTTCTGTGGTCCTTTGTCTCTTGAGCAGTTGGGTCTTTTATAAACTTTCTGGAGTAGTTATTAATCATGGAACTTTTCTACCTTTTTTGAGGTGCAAAACTGCACAGAGTAAAATACCAGTGTAGTGACATGAGCTAATTATCTGCAATGTTATCAAGATAAGAGATAGCATGTTAGCAGTAATGCCTACAACAGCATAATTACTTTCTGTTTCCGTTATTTTGTAGTAACCATATAATTAGCTCACTGTACCAGAAGCTGTCTGCTTTTTATGGCAACCTGTACTGCTAATCGCTAGAAAAGTTTGAGTAAGTGATCTGTAGCCTTTACACTCGCAGAGTAGCGCCAAGTAATTTGAAGGGGCGGCTGTATGCTGGCCCTTTCTGTAGAGGTAAGGAGTGAGAAAGAAGAGATTGTCAAAGCTGTAGGAGCAGGAGGACTGAAACCTTTGCTACAACTTCACAAAAACGTAAAGTGTTAACTGCTTCGTACAATTTCCTCTGGATTAAAATATATGTGTCTGTCCTTTTTCT
Organism: Fregata magnificens; assembly: GCA_013389945.1. NCBI lineage: Eukaryota > Metazoa > Chordata > Aves > Suliformes > Fregatidae > Fregata > Fregata magnificens. The sequence goes on along the minus strand of WAAD01038325.1, from coordinate 22,259 downwards.
CTGGAATCTAGTCTACATTAAAGAATTTTGCATGATTCAGTAAGCGTTGATTCCCTAAAACAATATAATTTATTTTGACTCTCTGATCTTCAAAGAGGACGCTTTCTTAGAAAAGCAGAAATTCAGGAAGGAAAGGGCTCAGCAGGGCCAGATTATTCATTATGAAAGAGATGTTCTTCTGTGGGGCATTTTTCAGGGATGATGTCCTCTTGTGAGGAATTCCTCTTTGATGCTAGGGAGCCTGTTACTGCCTATTGCAGTTCCCTGTGTCAGTGAAAAGGCAAGCCACAGTTGCACCAGTGGTTTCAGAGCCGGGGCTGCCGTAGCTACTGGGGCTCGCTGGGCAAGAAGGTCAGACTGATGCTTGGGAGAAGTTGCTGGAAGGAGGAGGAAGGGCAGAGCTGAGCTGGGTCCCTGCAGAGCTGCGCACTGCCTACCCAAGGTCACGATGGAGTCAGTTTAGGACAATGCCACTGCAGACAACAGGGCAACGCAAAAAACATTTGGCACTCTTATTCTAAATTATTTCTGCTATTTCTGCTCCATAAAAGCTGGCTTTTGTGGATACAAGTGAAATCTCCCATGTGCACAGTACTTTAGACTAGCAGGAAAGAAAAAAAAAAATACAAGTGTTGTACATACTTCAAAGTTGGATGGGAATTTTTTTTGCTGCTGTATTCCGCCTCCCCTCCTGCCCCAAGCCTCAATTTAAGTACAAAGTCCCTAAATTTGGGGGATAAAGAACATGCTTTTTATCACCATTCCCTCCAACTTAATTCCAATCCTGATGTCAGTTACAGATGCTACTTTTTCAGATAATATTGCATAATTCAATGGAAAACAAAAGAGCTCTGTAAAAAGTGGTTATTAAATTCAGCTTTAGATATTTAATATGGTTTCCAAGTACCTCTCTTTATTTGAAAAAAGGAATCCTCTTGAAATGTCCTCTTTTTTCTTCCCTTCTGTGGCCTTGGAGCTGGTCCCTCTGAGCACTGCTTGTACATTAGTTATTATGGTAAGTAGGGAAGATCAGGTGATAACATGAATACTCTTAAAGCACACCAACAAGACTTTAAGGTAGGCAGCAGTGCTGCATGGTTGTAAGCTATATGCTGCCTGATTTATTTATTTTTTTAATGCACCAGTAAAAACAAGGCATTCTTTAGCTCCTGTTTGATCCCTTATCCCAGCCCTGCCTGCCCTTGCGGAGAGACCCCTCTCACTGCAGCTGCTATTCCTTGTGCTCCATGAATTGCCCCGTTGTGTGCAGGAGGCAGCAAAATCAGGATCTCGGAATGAAAGCCCCCTCTGCGCTGCTAGACAGGTTGTGCCAAAAGCCACCTAGGTTTAATTCCACTGAAATCAGTGAAGTTATACTAGGCATTATTTGAGCTCCATTCTAAACCATTGCGTTGCTCACTGCTTCATAAAGTGTTTAGCATGTGTTTTTGTCCCCTAGGAGCTGTGTGCATCTGAGCAGGAGTTCTGTGAGAACAGGGAACGGGAAGGCCCCCAACATGAGCTACTTGATCTTTTTCTTTCCTCTCAAGCACTAGTAGTAAGGCACTCTACCTTTGTAAACAGAGGGGACACTGTTGCTGGGACAAAGGGGAAGCACGTGCAGACTAAGTAATTTAGCAAGATTATTAATATTCTGGACATTTTAGGGTGTTCTAAATTTCAGCAGATCATAATATATACAAGACGCATCTTTTTCACTGGCAACATTAAGATGGTTTAAGTGGATGTTACAAGTTCAAGTAGTACAGCAACAGAAAACTTATTCCCAACGCTTCCTTGTCAGCCGTTGATTAGAACAGATTTCTCACAGCTAAAAGGGTCAGATTATAGTTTGTTGTTGGCTGAAACATCCAAACTGTCATAACTCTGTTTCATGGACTAAGATTTCTGTTTTTCTTCCTTTTGAATTCAGTTTCAATATAGTTCTAGCATATCGAAATCTGTCACCAAGTAAAATAATTTAAAAGCCAATTGCCGTTTTTACCTGAGTTTATCTCAACTCTGTGCTGGGACTCCAGATCAGGTTCTGTTCTCGCTTTCATCTGTTGTCTGTGATGTGGTGGTGTTGCATAGATAAACCCCGTAAGTTCCCCCCTGCTTGGCTTGGGGAGTGTCATGTACCTATGTGGCTGCTTTTCCTTGTGTTCTTGCCTACTTTCTAGATAAAATATTGTGCAAAAGCAAAGAAGAGAAGGTAAACATACTGAAACCGCTATGAAGTGTCCTATCTCCTGAAGACCAGGATGCTAGGCTGCAGTAATGCTGGTGGTTTTGATATTCGTTAGCTGTAGACCTTTCACTACCATTCACGCTGGCATGCAACTGTGTTGGGATCTTATTCTGCATCTCCCCGTTGATTTAAAAACAAAAAAAAAATTTGCAGAGCAATAGAAAAGTGTCAACAAAATCCATGGGGTTTAAAAGGTAAAATGTTTACAGACCGTTTGTAGATGGTGACTTGAACATTGCAAATATTTGCTCTACTTGCAAATTGGCTACTTGAATACTCTGCATAAAATTACATGGAGCTACATAAAACGTGGGAGAATGCAATATTTTGATGTATTTTGTTGCATTTATAGACCTGAAAAATTTATTTTGGATAGCAAAAAGGATGAAGGAATAAATGGCTGTCCTTTTTCTTATTACAACTGGTTTGGCACCAAACTCAAGAGGACTGGGTCTGGTGGACAATACATAGACCGTATTGGCCTCTGAGTACTCCAGTGCTGAGTGCACGATGGATGTGTGTTCTATGGCATTTCTGCTTGTCCTAGTTACTGGTTACTCCATAAAGATTTCATTATAGAAAGTTTAACTATTTGAGGTGGGAAAGGGATTAAAGGGTTTTTGAGCCATCTCTGAAAAAGTTTTGAACATCTACTGCATATTTAATCAGCAAAACAAGAAAAGAGGCGTACTTCAAACAGTCAAACCTGCTATAAAAAAGTTAGTTATCTCCAGTTTATCTTTGTATTAACTTTATAAAGCTGGAGTAGTGCTAGTCTGGTTTACAGTCATGGAAGAGATCATTTGCTTTTCTAATATGATATTTTAAACCAACAGAGCTGTGGATGTTGATAGCTTAACACTGCTGAAGTACTTCATACAAGACTTATGCCATTATACTGGCAGAATGACTTATCCGTTCAGAGGACTATTGCTGTTTTATAGGCTGATATAGCTCTTCATTTGCCTTACCATTGCATAAGTAAGAAAAAGGAAAGTAGGAAGCAAAAGTATTGTTTATCACATTTGGAGAAAAGCGATCAATAAATACTGTAGCTGCAAAGTACCCTGTATTTTTTTTTCTTAAGAGATACTCAAAAATTATAATACTGGCTGCCTTTGAAGTATGTATCTGTAGGTGTTAAAACACCTTACTTGCAGACTAGTAACTATTCCTTCCACAGGGCACAAAGCCAGCACTCGGACCTACTAACAAAATGAGATTCATTTCAATGTGTGTTTTTAGGGAGTAGTTTAATTGCAAAGTTGAGTCTTATTAAAAGGGAACAATGAGAAAACAGGTAAGTTATCTGTGGTCTTGCTGGCCCTTCTCCTAAAACAGCAATTATACCACTGCTGATATGCTAAGCTAATCTGCGTTTTTAATTTGTGTTTTTGAAAAGTACACGTTTGGTTCCGGGACATTTGTCAGTGTGTTGCCTAACTGTGGCTTGGCAGAAAGGGCCTGGCACTGCTGTTGTGCTAATTGATCAGCTCCAGAGGAGGCAAAGGTGATGGCAGCCCCCGTGGCCTTGGTGACCCTTCCCCCTCTCACAGGCCATTCAGGCACTGCCTGCCCAAATGGGGAAAGTTTGCTGCCTCTTTAGTTGCAGAACAGCAGAGGGAAATAGGGGCCGACAACCTCCAAAAAACAAGTTTGTCTGTAATTCGGGTGCTCTACGGGAGGGTGTACTTGGGGAAACGAGGAGAGGAGTGAAATGGGATGCATGCTTCTGTGGGGAGGTGGTGGCTTACTTACCCCATGGCTGCTGGGCGTGAAGGAAAGCAGCAGGGTCTTGGAGGCTCCCTTTGGAGTTTATGGGAGTCTCTGTCACCCCTCAAGTGCAGGGTGGCAAAGGCAGCCTGGAGTGAGCCTCAACAGGTAGTTACTGGTGGGAATCCTCCCTGTAGCTACTTCCACTGGACAGCTTTCTGGGGACAGTGTGCCTGGAGATCAGCTAGTAGAGGGCACAAACCCTCTTTGCCTCAGGTGACTTTTCTTAGCAGAAAGTATTACATGAAAGTCTTCCTCACCGCCACTTACAACTCAACATCCTTTGCCATCGTGCTAGACCAAGTAAATGATATCAAATGAGGATCTATCACAGGCCTTGAGGAACTTTTTGGTGATATCTGAGGTCAGTCAGGGTGGGCAATGCAAATGTTGGGGTTCAGTACTGCTCCTAGTGAAATCGATAGCATTGGCCTTGAGAAGAGTGGGATTTGATTTAGCTCTATGACAGAAACCACCTGTGGAGTGCCCAGTGGTTTTTTTGCTGACACATAAAGCATGTCCTAACAAAGAGGTGGAGTGGAGGAACTGCAGCGTGAGGGTTTCAATAGTTCTTATCAATCTTCTGGTTTGGGAGCTAAAATAGATAAACTTCTGTGCTAAAGGGAAGGTGGCTTAAAAATCTGTTGTTGTCTTAACGGTAGTGGGAATGCAGAAAAAGACCTAAGTATATAGAGTTATATAGCTATGTATATATTACTGTTACATGATACATCTGAAGGTATATGTGTGTATTAGAACAAAGGCTATAGTGTAGAGTGGAAATGATACCGAAATCTTTTGAGAAATCATGAAATTTCACATGAGGAGCTCCCCTCTAAAAGTGAAAACGAAAGAGAAAAAAGGGTTAACCCCAAACTTTTCCTAAAAGATGTCTTAAAGAAGATTACACAAAGCACTTTCATCATTGGGAATCCTTCTAATATGCAAATGTATTTGGAATAAGTATTGGGTAAAAGAAAAGTAGTTTGATTAATGGAACCTGTCCTTTATTGTTGTCTCGCAATGTGTAAGGCTCTGTGTTGTGCCTGTGTGTGTATGCGTTTCAGCAGTAGCATAAGCATGCTGGCAAAAGCCACTGCCAAGTCTCATTAATTGCAACTCCCGCAGACTTATTCAGCCATACAACTCTTATTTGTGGTGTAGTTTTACATTAATTTGGGACTTGGGTTTGCTTTACATTTCAAGCTGTGTAGAGCAAAGTGTATCCTATTTAAAGGAAGGAAAAAACAGAAGGCTAGATCTTAGGAGAGAAGCAAGATGATTTGCCCCTTAAATTCATTAGGATTACTAAATGGTCTCATTTTTGTTGACAAGTGCAGTCCAAACCCCCCAATAAGTGAGAAATTTCCTATCCAGCGTACTGTTTCAGCCAAAGCTGTGTAATTGCCCAATATCATAGGCATAAACGGCAGGAGAGCAAAGGAGTTCAGTCAAGACCCCCCAGTGTTTGTGTTTGGTATGAAACACTCCATACAAAAATAATGATTCTGGCTCCTTAAGCCTTCCCCCCAGTAGTATTTTCAAAAACTTTGCCAGTTGTTGTTGTACTTTGTTCTCCAAGAGTACACTGTAGAAAATGCAGCTTCACTAAAGAGTGGCCAAAGGTTAGACATTTGTGGGGAAATCCAGGATTTTTTTATATATATCTCAAAGATTTGTGCAAATACATTAATTTATTTTGGATAATATTTGGTGTGTTTCCAACAAGGCTGAGCTGTCCACCACTTCTAAAATTGTCATAATTACTGCCTGGCTTTAATTTTTGCAACCATTCTCTGAATACCGACGACTGCTTAAGACATTTGTTACAAGTCACTAATGTTAATTTTACACATGAAAAAAAAAAAATCTAATCTACCGCTTCTGTAGATTCTCACCATTAACTTAATATTATGGAGTTTTAACTGATGTTTTAATTAAACTTTCCTATTAATTGGAAGATTTCTCGAATTAAAACCAGATCCTTTGTGGCTGGTATTTCCTTTTGCTCTTTTAAATTAAAACTTGGAAATATTAACCAGTGATGGACGAGTCATAAATGCAGGCAAGAAAAAGCTTCACTTTTTATGTTGGTGTCACTTAGAGATGAGCTATTCTGGTGGAGAAAAGTTCTCAAAGTGCTCTGGGGGAGAGGAAACAAAAGGTTTGTATGGTAGGAAAAAAGCATGTATTTATTGATCCTTCCGTCTGTCATATATGTATGCTGTATATCAAATCAGCAGTCTCCTAGGGATTTCAGCATCCTGAATCTGGACACCAAAGTGCCTTTAATTAAAATACTTCTCTGAATGTATTTTATTTCTATAGTTTACTGTTTATTTTTAAACTATTAAAATATGGCAGAAATGGAACCAATGGACATCGAAGTACTTCAAAAGATCCATTATTTCTCAACCCAGTGACTTAAATTCTTATTTTATTTTATGTACGAGGAAAGCAAGACAAAGTTGTTTTTAGTATCTTATCTACAGATCTGGGAACAGAACTTGACTCCGTCCCCTGAGCTAACTGCTAAAAACACACACTTCCTAAGAGAACCAAAAGCAGAAACAATTCAAACAAGTGGGAGAAAGAAAGGGGGGAACTGAAGCTGTGACGTGACTTTGAACTTTCAAGTCCCTCAAATTGCAGCTCAGACTGTTGTCAGACACAACTGCACAAAGGCAGGTTGAAAAGGTGTTGGGAAGGTTTGGGATGGCAGTCTGTATTTATCGGTGCTGAGGTTTGTATTTGAATGTTGTATATCATGTATATTTTATATCATATATAGATATGTGACATAAATATAAGGAATTATATGCATAGAAAATTACCTATTGCTGAGATTAGGAAAATAAGAACTGTTATCTGGGGTCAGCCCAATGGCCTGTGTAGGCAGATGTCCTGTCTCAAACAGTGGCCGCTGTCTCTTGATCCAGCAAGTGTTTATCCCACTTAATGGAAAATGAAGTAATTACAAGATGATGCAGGAAATTTTTCTAACCCCATGGAGACAGTTGCTGGCCTACATCCTGATGCATGTGGATTGATATCCTATGCGTATGTTTGTCTTGCTGAGAGTTACTTAACGCTTTGAGAACAGAAAATAACTCCAAGGATCTTGAGCTGAATTCATCCCAGCTCTAACTTGACTAGGAAAAATCTCTTCCAGAAATTAATACTGCCTTTATATATTCAAGAGTTGACTTGTGCGGGCATATGACCTCCAACAGACCTCCGTGTAATTTCAACTGGAGCTTTTTCGGCTTTGGTATGGGAATCTTCACATCTTACGGAGCACCTCCGGGAGCCCTTTCTTGGGTAGACTCCTTTGCGAACACAGGTTTTGGGTAACAGCCAGAGTGAGGAACCCACAAGGTTAAATCTCTGTCCTGGCACGCAGGAGGGGCCACCAGTGAAGTCGATCATCCTGGCTGCTCTTTGGGGGTAGAGAGCTGGGGCTTCCCCTCCAGAAGGCTTCGCCATTAGTGCATTTCCGGAAGGAAAAGATGTTACAGCCCCTTTGTTTAAGCTGCAGCAGGCCAGGCGTGGTTTCACTGAAGTCAGCAGGCTGTTCTGAACCTGTATTTTTGTCTTTCTAGGTACGAGTTCTTCAAAGAGCTCATTATTTATTTTTTTTTTTAACGGGCTCAGTAGCTTGGTAAAATAGTGTCATTACCACACAAGAGATCAAGCTCTTTCACCCTCTTGATTTTTTTCTGATCTTGAAAAAGGTCAGAAGAGTAAAGGTCTTACTGGGGATAAAAGTCTTAAGAGAAGTTCTTTAGCGGCAATTTTTAATGTTAGTATCTCCCCCCCAATATTGTTGTACAACTCAAGCATACAGAAGAATAGCTTTAGTTAGGTTTGGGCTTTTTTATGTAGTCATATACTTGGGAGCAGACCTGAAAGCTAAATCTTTGTTTTCTACTGGCTATGTATTTTTTCCAAGGTCCCAGCTCGAGTGATATCTTTGTGGCTGCAAAACCCTAAGGGGCACCCCTGCATACACTCAGAAATACAATTGCAAAAAGCTCATTCCTTTATACAGCAGATTACTTCTAGATTTACTTCGATGTGATCTGTACAGATTGCCTTCATCTAAGGGGAGGTCTGATTCTCTTAGCTGACTTAGGCAGCCACACACCAAGAGAGCCTTATTTTGTGGAAGGCAAATGTCATTAATGGCAATCTGCTGCCCATCTTTTAATTAGCCAAAGAATCGGTGACGTTTCACAACCACAGCAGTGGCAATAATGTAGCATTGTAATATAAAATAAGGTGAAGTGTCCACCAGAATTGAAAGCCTCCATTTATCTACATTAGTCGTCTGACTGGATTCTCATTTTGTATGGGGAATTGATGTATCTGGTTTTATTATGTCACAAATACACAAAAAGCTAATCTTTTTAATTTCTGAAATACCTTCAGAGTTGGCTGACTTGGAGATTTGGAAATACAGATTTCAAAGCAAGTGTGAAACCTTATTCTACAGTCTGCATTCCTCAGGTATGATCTAAATACTAACTGATCTTTTAATGAAGCCATGAACCTTAAGAGGATTTGTCAAAATATTCCCAATATTTAAAGTTTAAAGCTGCTACCTTTTTTGGCAGAATTTTCAGGCCCATACACTGTGGGTATGCATGGCTTCCCTGTTAACTTAATTACAAATTTTGTGGCATATTCTTCCTACTTGTGTGTTGATTTTTATCAGGTGCAGAAAAAATTGTATTATTTAGATCATATTCTGCTTGGTATAAGGGCTTTTCTCCCTTGTGGTTTATACAACACTGTGTTCTGTAGGGATTCATAAACAATTTGTGCTGCAATCATTTTCCACTTCTTTTTCTTTGTTTTATAGAATACATTTTATGCTGCAGTTTCAGCATATGTCTTTGTGATTCAGTAACCTTACCTAGTCCAGAATCAATACTTACATTTTCTTTCCCCATAATAGTAAAGGGCATATAAAATGCATGAGACAAAGTAAGCTCTTTCTAAAGATAGGGATTAAAATGGAAACTGTACTTAGAAATGTGAAAAATTGAATGAAGAGTTTTGAGTTTGGGACAGTCGTCTGTGATACAGAGGAGATATTGAAGACAGTCAAAAAGTGTCAGAGCGCTGTGGTAGCAGCACTAAGCAGTGCCACTGCCCTACTTGTTTGCAATCAATTGCTGCTGAAGAAATTGTTTATTTTGTCTACTGTTAACTCTAGAAGTCTTTTACTGTGAGCAGTGCAGAATAAAATGTACTTAGAAACAGGAGCAATTTCAGTCAGTGGCAAGTGCTGTTATTCTGAGATGGGAAACAAGAACTGCAGGAGGATCACTACCCTTTCACAGGTGTTTTCCATGAACCATAAACAGTGAACAAACATACCATTAATGGGGTTGAGAGCTCTGAGGCTAGTAATAAATCTAGTGCTAACAGCATCTGAACTTGGATGCTGGGAGTGTTATGGTAATTCATATTACTGCTACCGTGGTTCACCTGTGTTTACCATAGGGTAGAATAGTTACTCTTCCTGAACTTTTGGCTCACCCTAAAATACAACAATGACGAGAGATCTTGGTTTTGGAAAACCGTAAAGGTAATTTGTGGACTGAAGACACGCATTTCCTTCGAAGTGTTTGAAGGTACTTTATATGATGAAACCTCTGAATCTTTCCTGCTTAGCATCCTTAGTAAGTATTCACAGAAAGATAGGTATGGCCATGACAATCAGATATTCTGGGATACAATTCCATAATGGAAATTTTACATCACCCTTTTGAACTTTACTTCGCTTTGTACCTGATCAAAAAATAAGAAATTAGATGGCAAAGATACACATTACAAACTAAATAAAGTGTCACGAGACAAAAACATTTGCTGAAAGCATTGCATTTTGAAAGTGTTTGTGATACTAGACTGACAGCTGTTGTGGTTCTTGGCTGTGTCACTGCACTTGGCTTGTAAGGAAATCTTATTTTGTTCCCTTTACAGGAATTAAAAGGAAACTGAGGCTACTAGAACAGCTATATGAAGAGTTAGGTCTGAAGGCCAGCTAGTCCCCGAGAGTGGCTAGGCCTAGTTGTAGAAAGGTGAGTGACAGAAACCACTGGGGAGACAGCACTCAGTTATATACTGTTGCTTCAAAATATCATTTGGATGTAAGTGTTGTTTTTAGTACGGATGGGCAATAAAGGCTGGCTTGTACAGAGGAGAAACTTCCTGGAAAGGGAACTAAAGCGCAGTTCAGCTGTCTCTGGACATGACAAAGATGGTTGCTGAGCTGAAGACATGTATGCTGGTATAATCCAGGTTTTTCTTCAGTCACCGGAGTTAGTGTTGTTCCATTAAAAATATCCCAGAATGGCAGTTCATCATCTTTAATTGAATGCTGTAGTTTATGACAACAAAGTCATTGAAGCAATTGCTTTTCTGGCTTATGCCCATAATCAAAATCTCCTTTCTTTTCTCAAGTCAAATATACACACGGACAACTATTAATTTTGCCTGTGTCAAGCCCTTGCCAATGTGGTTAAAGAAGCCAGGCAATAGCTTCAAGCAGAGACTTGTTACTCAGGATAATTCCTTTAAACTATCATCATAATATCTGTTCTTTTTTTGTAAAGTTCAGGCCTAAACAGGCATGTTCTCATTACATTTGTCAGGTGTGTGTTGAGACACAGAGAGTGGTAGAGTTTGCAATGAAAATGGGATATTTCCCCGTGCACACGCTTCTATTCCATGTCCTCCTACACGCTGTGGTGTGGTATCGTCTTCCAGAGAGTTACCTCTGATGGACAGGATTAGGGGAAATCCTTGTTTCTTTGGTGATTTTCAAACACTATCAGACAATGATGCCAACTAAGAGTGAATTAATGAGATATTGGAGCCTGGCAAGTAGAAAGTGGCTTTAAATAACCCTGATTAGCCTTTTCTCAGTTCCTTAGAGCGCAGGCAAGGCTTGAACAACAACAAAGACCCCACACTCACACTTTTTATTAGTTTGGTGGAATAAGAGTGTGCTTTTCAGAGGGTGTTAATTAAAAGATTTAGGCTCCATTCACACTGCCCATATCCCTTGTTTCATCTTTCTCTCCTTTTTGTGTAGTTTGTTTGCAATGTGAGAGGTAGAACTGCTGTTATGACAGATAATGTTGACTTTTAAAGAGTTAGCTCAGATCTTATCTGTGAGAAAAATATAAGCCCTATTGAGCATACGAGTTTCACTTTTTACGCGATAGCTTCATTAGACGTGAACTTTTAAGTAATTTAAAATGTCTTTCACTTTTCAAAACAAGTTTTCACCTCTCTTCTGTCTTTCTCAAAGGATATCTCCCCTACATCTTTGTAGTTGTTACATTTTGCCTTTTCAATGAATAAATAAAATAAAAATCTTCAAACCTTTTAATCATAAAGTTATACTTTTATAAACCTTAAGTGTATTAAAATCATTGCAGCAGCCTCTTCTAGTTATATGAAATTCATAGTGTACAGACCACAGCATCAGCCAAGAAATTTTTCAGAATCTGAGAAATACAGAAAAATGTATTTTAAGTAGCTAAAACTTGAGTAAATTATTTAATCATAAAATTTCAGGACTATTTTAAAATAATATTTACGTGTATGATTCCATACCTTTTTCCTGAAGGAGGAAAAACTGATATTTATTTGTCTGATTCAGCCAAAAAATCTACAGCTTACCAAAGATATGCCAAACAAAAATGTGGAAACAGGAGACAAGAGAAAACTTGGACTATTTGGGGGCAAATTCTGAATCTGAATTGTAGTCAATAAAACCGCAGGGATATGAGTGAATGAAAAATAGATTAGATTTCACCATAATTTTTTTTAAGGCTATATTTTAGGTACGTGCGAAACATCTCTAATTCTACCGTGAAACTCATCATACATGTACAGAACATGACTTGGTGCTGAGAACAATCCTTTGTGCTCACCTCTAAAAGGATATTATACAAAATGAGTTGTAAAAATCTAAATAAGGGCTCGTTCCTTCTTGGGAAGCGTATATGCTGGGTGCAAGACTGCTCTACTACAGTGAAATGTGTAGACCCTCCCTAATAGCTTTGAAATGTTTTTCATAAAATTCTTTGATCTTACCTCTCAGTGTGGGAAGGTGAAGATACTGGTGGGGCATTTGGGAGGGAGAGAGGGAATCCTGTTTTTTTATAAAAAGCTAATAGTTAATTATATCGCTGCATGCTTTCACTGGCAAACATCTACAGCACACTTTAAAAAAAGAAAAAAAAGAAAGGGGGGATTGCTGCTTGTTAATGGACTCTGCTATTTTCCAGCACTGTAGTCGAGCAGCCACCTACAGTTCATCCTTATGTTAATACTAACGTTACCAATTTTAACATTATATGCCTCTTTCCACCGGCCCCTGTTGGAACCAACAGCCTACGGCAAGTGCTGTACTGCCTTTTACTTAATTGCTTCTTAAAGCTAACAGTGAATTACATTAAGTGTAATTTCATTGTCGTTGGATCTTGGTGAGTTTGAGGTGGCACGTTTGCCATGGGAGTTCTTTTTCTCTGGTTCAGTGGCTATATCCGGGTGGGATGCATTTCTTCTGGAGTAATCCAGGAGAATCTTTCCTTTGAAGAGGAACAGATGTAGATTTACATATCTGGAGGTCTCTGGCCTCTGATGAGATTAGTTGGTGTTTTTAAACCCTACTGGAAGGTGCATATTTAATAAATGCCTAAAGCAAGCCTGTGTGAAATGGCTGGGCCCTGGGAGACTTTGAATGAGAGGAGAGGAGGAGATGTCAAGTTGCACATTGTGGTACCATCATAATCACTGCTGAAAATAGGCCAACACTTGAAATAACAAATAGATTCAGATTCTGCTGTAAAAGTAGTAAAGAAAAAACGGACAAGGGAACCGCCTCAAAAGCATTTAGGTTTAAATTTCAGCTGATTGGTTTGTTTCTAATTTCCTAATAACCAGAGATGAAAATGCACAGGTTTAAAAGCTGGCAAACCCCCCTGCCAAATAATCTGTGCTTTTCTTACATGCTTATTTGAGGTAACTGCATGCCCTGCAATAGGAATTAGGATTTTTGCTTTACTGAAAGAGTGTACTTTGACATGGAGGAGAAGGGCTTGTGGTAAAACTGGAGATTAAATAAACTTCCATGAGAAAGACAAAGCTTATTTGACAGCAGCCTTTCTTTTCTTTTAAATAGAAAATAACTTTAAAACAAAAGTTTAAAATTCTACATCAAACACTTCTTTTGGTGTGCTGTTCCTCTCGATATAGCTATGGCATATATGATGTCATGGTAAAACTACAGTAACACGTTCTTGTTATTGCTGTTTTGGATCCAGATCCCACAATGATTTTTGCGTTGTACTCACAGCATTTGAAATTGTGCAGGGGCTTATAAATACATTAAAATTGCGTCCCCCTTCCTTTCCTTTCACCTCCTTTCAGTTTGTCACAAGATTTTTATCTTTTCTTAGAAGGGCACCATTTGTGTCATACTCTGCTGACTGTTCCAGCCGGTGTTGCACAGCAGGTTGTGTAATACCGTTGCCTGAAACCTGTAATGTTCTGGCGGAGCTGATACCCAGCCACCTTCATCTCCTACACCGTTCTGCCTCTGCTGCCCTAGCACTGACAACATCCCTCTTTCATGCTGTATGCGACTATACCCTGTCAGGCAGCTCTTTTCTCCCGCACTGCATCCCACCGTCACCTACAATGTCATCTGCTCCCTCCTGTCACGTATAGCATGTATCCTTTCCTGCTAGCGCCTACAGCATCAGTCTGCTGCTGTCACCTACACCGTTCATTTGCCACACCTTTTTCACTTGCGTAATGCGCCTGTGTATTCACTCCTGTCCCCACGATCCTGCAGAGCTTCGTGTGCTGTCCTCTGTCATCTGCATCTATCATTTGGCTCTGTATTGCCACTAAAACGTCAGTGCAGGTTAAAATTTCTTGGGCTTGGGGTGTCCTATTATTTAAGGAGGCCTTGCAAAAGCTAGATGCCATAGTGACAGGGGCAGCAGCCTTCTGTGAGGTATGCGCAGGTCTCAACTAAAGCCTGTAAGCGACAGTGTTAATCCCTCACGTGAAAGGGCAAAAAGCTAAAAGAAGACAAGACTCTGCTGAGATTAACAGAGAAATAAACAGAGACCAGTGTAACAAAAGAAGGTGCTCAGATCTGTAGATAAGGCGCTTTCAGAGGCCTCTGAGCAAGGACCCTATTTAACTCCCTGTGGAGCACCGAAGGCTTTGCAGGGCTCATGGACAGAGCGGCAGGAGAGATGAAACAGCAAGAGTTAAGACAAGAGGACTATTGCCTAACTGAACTGCATTTTTCAACTTCTAGCTGAATTTTATTGTGCGGTTAGAACTAGTTCCTGTTCTGGACCTAGTTTAATTTCATTCTGGAAAAGCTACCATCTACTATGCAGACGTACTATTTTTATTTTCCAGCATCTAGTGATAATTGCCCAGATGGGTACAAACAATGTTTTATTGTTACTTTTGTTTGGTTAAAGTTAGGAGAGGGACTGCTTGCCATCAGGCTCAGAGCAGGAAAGCAGTTTATAGTGTTTGTAAGTGGTATCTTTGCCAGTGATGATGAAAGCAACATAAAATTGCTTTCGGGGGAAATTTACTCTTGGGTTGAGGCTCAGCCCAAGGCCTATATATCACTCGTGTCCTTTTAAGCTTTATTTTTGAGGCCTAAGTGAGACTGATGGTGCGCTGGTATAGACTTTGTGCGGTGGAAAATATTGCTCTGGGGGTTCAGTCCTTGGCTATTTTTCAGGCAAAACTCCCAATTGTTTTCAATGTGCAAATACCACAAAGGCCCTATTTTGAGTTCTCTCATTAGATTGCAAAACTGTTTCAATTATATACTATGGATTTCACAGGCACGTAACTTCCTGAACACCCACATCGAGGAAAGAAAGGTTTCGTGTTTGGATCTCTGTTTTGCTAACATACCAGCAAACAAAACCCCACAGGACCACATAGGACAGCTACAATATTAGTATTATTCTAAGAAATAGTCAACATTTGTCAGCCCTGACCACATGGTGACATCTGAATTTAGCACACTTTTCCCTGTCCTTGGAATGAAAAGATACCTAGGGAAAGCTCAGTTAGTAAACGATTGTTGACTTTGCCTTTTTTCTGAACTTTCTTATTATGAACAGCTTACCAGGCAGAAAAACCCCCTCTGAGATAAAAGTAACTATAAAATTAAACAAAGTAACTAGGAGAAGAAATGGCAAAGCCTTTCTTGCCAGCATGGTGATGCTGGATTGTCTGCTAGATAGAAAAACAGCATACATAAATACTGGATTGGAAAACAGTGGCATCGATAGTACCTGTCAAATGGACTATGCAGCAATGCGTACACAGGGAGGTAAAACACCCCCATAGGATCTGGTCTCATCTACAGCTATTCTAATAATTTGCTGAAGTACTGCTTAAGTACTTCAAGAAATCTGAACCAGTATCGTATTCAAAACGTCATTCGTTTTAGGGGTGATTAGACAAGTTCCTGTTCTGGAGATGCCACTGTATTACCAGGCATTGAACTTTGGATAGAAATCCCAGTGGCCTTAGTGCAGCTTCCTTTGTACGTAATCAGATGCTCTTTTTCTTCTCCTCTGCAATTTGTTAAATACTCTTACATACAGCATATCTATAGGCTTTCTGGACTTCTAGCAAGTTTGTGTGAAATCAAAATGTGTTCCCTCGTCAGTACGCCTGCATGCTGTCCCTGCACAGTGGGCTGCCCACTCAGGCTCCGGGTTCCATGTACCTCTGCTCGTATGTCTTTGTCGGTTCAATCCTGACCCAAACGATAGGAACCCCTTTTCTTATGGAAGGCACTTCACACAACTGCTCTCGTCGCTATTAATGGTTTTAATTTTTTGCTGTCTTTTTCCGCTTTAACCCTGCTTTGAAAGCTTACTCCTCCTCCTTGCCAGTTGCTATGGGACAAGGGCCAGCAGCCATACAGGAGGTACTTTCCACAAGCCTCTGATTTTTTCACAACTTTTCTACTTTTTTGTTAGCACTGGGGCTTGTTACCTTATCAGACAAAATCACTCTTCCATAACCCGTCTCTCTAAGTGTGCGAAGGCTGATTCCTTACTCTCTTTTTGTATATAGCCCATAGTTTTGGGGAGTTATTTTGCCCATTCAGGCTCTTCCATCTATTTTCAGGAGTCTAACCTTCACAGAGTCCTTTTACGGTTCTTTAGTACTATTTTTGGCACTAATCACAACCAGAGAGGTAAAAGAGTCTGTGTTATAGATAGTCCCAGATCATTCCTTCTCCAGTATTGCTAGAAGCAATTTGGTGGACAAGCTGTTCTTCCTTTGCTCCGTCAGAAGAACAGTGTTATTTCCCCCTCTTTATTTCAGGGAAGTATAATTTTTCCAGATTTTTATCTTGGCCCTTTTCATTCCTGCAGCTAGATTACTCTCTTTTGATAACCCTGAAAAGAAAAATAGATGCCTGATACCATTTTCTTCTGTAGCTTTATTTCTTAAGATAACAAAGAAGTAAATGTTGATAAAATATTTAACTTGCAAGGTTTGCTTTTTGGAAACTTCTGAATTGCAACAGTTAAAAGTTTCTAGTTAAGTTATCCTGGCCTTGTTTCTCGTGTAGCATTTCTAGCTCTTCTTTTGTTATGTGTAAGCAATGCTGTCTTGTTCCTCATTAGTAACACACACCATGTATCTGCAGAATGATGTGGCTGCTTCTATTTTTGATATTTCTTGTCTGTCTTTAGCTTTTTATTAGGCCATGACTATTGCATTTAATATTCTCATGTCCCATTACAAGAGAATGCTCTGCTCTCTCTATGCTGTCCTGCTGACATTTTCTTGGGATGTTCTGTAATCAAATCACTATGGCTTACGGCAGCATAAGACTGATTTTTTCCCTGAAGTTGTTTCACAAGTTGTAAAATTTTTACCTTAAGTTTTACCTCAAAAGTTTTACTTTTAAATTTTGTTTTTCATGTCTTGCCCTTTTCTCACTTTTAAATTCTTTGTTGGTTGTAATTAGGCGCTCTCCAGCTTTGCAGAGTTTTAAAATGAGAAAGCCATGTTTGCTTGCACTGAACATGACACAGTGCTCAGTTCCTGTGAATTTGTCATGTGCTTTACTTGTGAAATCACCATATGTATGTGTCTAAATTAGCCCTTCTTATCAGTAGCTATTCTCTGGAAATATGTATCTAAATATGCCCAAAACACACACAATATAATTTTATAGTCTTTTACTGTCAAATCTCTATTAGTCTCTTTGAAAATTGTCTACAAATATAGCCTTTTGCATTCCTCACTGCAGATTACCTCCCCCTTGGCCGGGACCAGGTGTTCAGGTGGGCTGTGCCCACTCAGTGAGGTGATGGAAGGTCCCTTCCCTACAGCTGCCTGCGGAGGCAGGTGAACCAAAATGTGACAGCCCCATTTGGGACGGTGCTGTATATTTCAATGAGAAGCATGTCTGGTTCTGCCAGCTGAAAATCTCACGTACCGGAGCTTAAGGATGCTTTCTCAGTACTGGGCTCTGGGCAAAATGCAATCTGAATTTCCGTGGAAAAGCAGCAGAGTCATAGATTTCTCCTTCCTCTCTGCCCAGTAGCATACCTGCCTTTAGACTGGTCTGCTCTGTTGCTCGGGGTTCTTAAGAGTGTGCGAGGAACAGTGTGATTTTATAATCACTCCACTGAAACTTTAACTCTGGTTACACAGTCTGGTCTATTATTTTCTTGCTTACAAAGTGGTGGTGAACTTGATCTGTATCAGTATAGTAATGAATAATATCTGTTTGTATTACATATGCGTATTGGCTTTCTTTGTCCTTGAAATGGGACATACAACAAGGCACTTCCTTGTGCTGAAACTGTGAATGAGTGTCAGGTCTTCCACCTAATTCTTGAAACAATTCCTCTTTCTTTTTTTTTTTTTTTTTTTTTTTTAATTTGCCATTTTGGTTCTTAGCAAACAAAAGAAAAAAATGTGAATTTCCACTTTAAAAAAAAAGATTTGTTTCTCTCTTTGATTAAAAAAAGAAAAGGAAGTAGTAAAATAAAATAAATTTTTTATAGAGCTTCAAAGATATTTTTCACTGCCTGTGAAACAAAAATGTGGGAAATAGTATTTTGGCCAAGCTGTTTATCCCATTTTTACTGATAAGCAACCTCTCTCCCTAATGTCAGCTTACACTGTCATCACTTAGTAAGTGTCCACGTGTGGGCCACTGAGTCACTTCATTCTTGTTTTTTACATCCTACAGAAATTACTATAAATTGAAAAATTGAGCATTAATTTATGGAAACTCTTTTCAGCTGTCTCATTTTGTTCTGCTTGTGTTCCTTTTCTTTTTCCTGTCAGTCTGCTTCCTAAAGCACCTATTTCCTTATGTTGAGTTGTTGAGCCTTGTTTTGTATTTACTGAAATCATGTACAAATAGCGACTAGTTCCATAGCAGTCAGTGGCAAAAGTCTTGTCAGCCAGAGCTACACAGAGAATTTATAAAATAGCTGTCAAAAATAAATACATAGAGTAACTTCAGTTGGGGAATAGAAGAGAGGCGTTTGTGCCTTCTCTAAAATGAGTTGAAGTTTATTTTGTAATTATAGCGGGGACAGGATCATATTGTCAGACGCATGAGTCCTTTTCCGTTCTTCCTGCTGAAAACCTGTGTTGCGCAGGTGCTCACCACCAAGAACTAGCCACGGTTCCCACCCCACAGCTGTTATCTGCAGCCTCACTAACTTGTTCAGCTGTTATACTCTGAAGACGTGCCTCATGTAAATCAGGAAAAGCATCTGGAAATTATGTTTCAGCAGCCATGATTCAGAGTACCCTTTGAAAGCAGAATAAACAGGAGCAAATTGACAGCATGGCAAGAGAAGTGACATCAATCCTGAGGGAAGACGGCAGTGCTGTAATGAGTGCCTGCCTGGCGTGCAGGTCTCTGGGCACCCAAGTTTTGGAAGACGCTTGAAACTTTTCAAGGCCTGTAAATAAACCAATGCTTAAGGCTTGCATGGCCTTTATTCATCCCCCTGCCTTACCTGTCTGGGTGGCAGGGTGCCCCTGTGCAGGTGGTTGTTCTGGGGTATAGATGCGCTGTTGCAAATGCCCTCTGCAAGTGCCATTTCTTCTTATGGAAATTGCTTCATGGTGATAGTTCAAAGGATGAGCGCTCTCTGCTGATTTACTTTTAAAGCATATCTGTTAACATGACATGTTTAGTAAAAATGGTAAAGCAGAAGTGTTTGGGTCTATTAATAAGGTCACCGATACCTGAATGAAATTCACTCAAATGCAAAACCATCACAAGAGCAATGAATCTTTTAAGTCTTCTAGATAGGTCTTGAGCTCCATTTGCATACATCTTTATGGAAAATGTGAAGTTTCATGCAATTACAAGCCACATTATGGAAACTGTACCTGAATAAATGATACGTGAAAAGTAGCACTGGTTGCCATCTTCCAAAGTGTCTGCAATTTTAATCCAATCCAGACGTCTTGGATTCATGAAAGGTAATTTTGTATTCAGTTATATGAGTAAATGCAACTTAATCATATTTGCATTGAATTCATGCAAACATCCAATGATCTTTGCTCCTCAAAAGAAGAGAGCGCAGTGCTGACTATTTGCAGGCTTAGAGTTTGGAAACCCTTTCTTAAATCAAAGGCAGAGATATTAGAGTTGGAGCTACCCTGAATAGCACATGGATAACCTCTCCTTGTGTTTCCCATCTTGTTTTTCATACTTACAAACAACTTTGGAGTGATGTCCAAGAATGAACTACAAGAATGGCATTCAAAGTTGAAATGCAGATTTTAGGCAGGCCTTTTCTTTTTTTTTTTCCTTTGTGGAAACGCCCTCTATAAGTTTTAACCTACACGTCCTTCCTGAATTGGCTTTGGATGTAGCTTGGAAGCCTGTCTGTGTATCTCTTCATTTGAAAGATCATAGTGGGATGGGTAAAGATCATCATGTGCTGGGTAAAAAGTAAATTATTTCCAAGTGCTGTGTGGACAGTAGTTCATGAATTTGTTCTGGAACAGATTAACTGTTAGTACCTATGAATCCATACCACACTTAAATGAAAGGATATAGAACCTATAAAAATACAAAAGCAAGATGTAACTTATTCTCATAGTTTATATTTTGTTTTCATGATTAGCTCCATAAACAATTATAAATGCAATGGAGACTTATAAAGAAATATAAACCTGAAGTAACTAAAATACATCAATCTGTCTACCTGTTAATGCGTGGGCGATATTTTTCCAATTTTATGCTAAATAGCACGTATATAATTGAAGCCCCAAGTATCTTTAATATAACATTGATAAGAAGTTCTATTTAGTCATTTTTCTGCCACTATTTTGTATTTCAGTGTTAGTTTGGTGTGTTTTGTTAGTGGTTCCATCTGGACTGTAATTCAGATAAAGAATAGCCAAGCATTCATTTAGTCACAAAACACAGATGATTTCCTACTACTGCCATCTCCACTGAGATGAGATGCTGAAGCTCTTCTGCCTATTTGAGTTGTACTGTTTTTCCGGAAAACAAGTTGTTAGGTTCCAGGAATGAATGAGTTAAAGGCAACGTTTGGATCACTGTTGTGAAACTATATATTATCTATTGTATTTCCTTGGCCTTAAGTGGATTCTAGCATGGGATGAATTAGGTTGGCTAGATATTTTCTGCTGACTCTGATATCCCTGTTGAGCAGCTTTCCCAGTACGAATATATTTGGCCCTTCTTTTTTTTTCCCCACAAGCTATATCCCTGTATAAAAACAGCTTTATCTCTAAAGAGCAAATAACACCCAGTGCTCATAACAGATGCCAAGAAATGTTTCTGTTTTGATTTTTGAAAATAAAAATTCAACTGTGTTCAATAAAATTCAGAAGCCGTTTTCCTCTGTGGAAATTAAAGGAATCCAAGGAAGTCTAGGAAGATAGCGGCCTTCCTAATTAAAGCGGTAGCAACTGCAGGAATCCGGTTTTTACAACCACCTCTATCTCACTGTGCTGAGAACAAAGCAGTCCTCCATTAATATTTTATTTTCTCTTTTCTTCCACTATAACAATGCTCTATGTTCTGTGAGAGCCCTGGAAAGACATGCAGAGCTATGTTAATTATGGTTTAAATAATTGACACTCTGATTGTGTTGTACTTTCCGAATTGTATGTGGCGTGTCACTGGTTCTACATATAATTACATCTATTCACTGCCATAATTTTTCCCACTTACATCACAGTATACAGTAGCCTACACTGCAAAATCGTATGCAGTAACTAATAACGTCTTCACTAAATGACCTTTGTTTTTAAACTCATGGAGTATGTGTAGCAGTGGAGGTCTGATTGCCATCAGAGCTAATGCATGCATCCGGGAAGATTTATTATGAAACAGTTAACGTCAGGGGAGTTGGGAGTCTGCATGAGAAGCACACTTGCAGTCTAAAGAGTGGGTATTAGGAAATTTCCAGTGTGGTCTGATGGTAATTCCTTATTTGACGCTGCATCTAGCTTTTCAGCTTCTGGGAACCCTGATATTTATTATTTGCTGTTTTATAGATTTGTGCACTAACTACTGGGATTATTAAGTACATCCAGCTATATTATGTGCAGTACTGTGCAACAACATAAACAGGCTTTCAAGACTCATCTTCAGGTGTTGACTGAGTCATTCTGGAAGCTTGACTGTATGTACATGTTTGGAAAGTGAGTAACCAGCTACTTCTTGGAGTACCTCATTAGTTGACATGACCTCTACACAGCCGTTTCCAGCTCAGTGTTTGTCCAGTAAGCAGCTAACTTGAACATTAAATCCTATCTCTTATGATGCAGCCTTGATGAACTAAAAAATATTTATGGCTTCTTTGAAAACCTACATCCTTAGGTGGGATTGCAGAGTGCATGCATTTGCTCAGGAATAGTGTAACTCCCTGCTAAAAGGTACACACTTTGGAGTTAGTTTCTGTCTGCTTTGCATGTTTGTTCTGCTGCTTGCAAATAACCTTCTGCCCAACTGGAATTGATAAAGGGAGAGGGATTAGTGTTTAGAAAGGCTTACAAGCACAAGTTATCCTCAGGCAACCTGGGAGGTTTACAGCGATAACCACTCTGTAAGAATTGCCCCTATCCGTGTCCTTACTTCCCAGTAAAAGTGAGGCAGCTTTACCCCTCAGTGAAGGTG
>WAAD01038324.1:610-15167 GCA_013389945.1 Fregata magnificens | reverse complement strand
AATCTCTCAAAGCGCTCATCCAGAGGCTGACCAGAGTGAATGTGCACACCTATCCTATGCTTTCGAATACATAACTTACTGAATCACATTATCTGGTGCAGTGAGATGCGCTTGCAGTGACATTAACCTTATCACAAGATTAGCTACAACACCGTGACTAGAGGTCTATCGGAAGTAATTTGTCTTGTTTTGACCTGTCATGCGACCACTTAATAGGAAACTAAATAGCCCACAGAGCTTAGCACACTTTCAGACGGTTTAGCTGTTTGTGGTCACAGCAATGTATCCTTTTGTCTGAGACAATGCCTTCTAGGCACTCCACTTGCTTAGCTTTTGGTATGCTTTGATCTTCACTTTGGTATGTTTTTATACATGTCTTATTCTGCCAAGCCTTGAAGGGGCGTGAACCTTATTTCTAAAATGAAAATGGAAAATGTTTTGCAATCACCTTAATTGATTTTGTCTGAGATCTAACAGATGGGCACACAAAACACATTTAAGAGTTGAAGCTGACCAACTGGAAGACTGAAGGACTCTCTGATAATTTATTTCCACAAGCCTCATAAAGAAACAGAGACAGTATCAATCCAGACAATCAGAACTAACAATGGAAGAGACAGAAATGGCATTACATCTTTCTATTTACAAGCAAAGCACAACTGAAAATTTACCATCATTAAATAAAGAAGAAAGTTTATTGGCAATCAGTTATTGCCTTCTCACTCTGACAGACAAGGTGGATATGGACCTATCTACAATGAAAGAATCTTCTTTTCATCCTTCTTAACTAGGAGTAGTGCTGCTATACAATATCTGTCTAAGACTGTTGTAGACCAACAGTATCCATTTAACCCTGAGAAAATTGCAGAGCAGAGAGTCCAATCTTCTGTTCTCACCCATACTTCTTTTTCCTTAGCAACTGAAATACTAACAAAGAAAGGAGTAATTCTGTACCTGTCCCATTGCTGCCCTCTGTGTTAAGGCCATCAGTGAAGAATCCAGTGTAACTTCCTATAGCAAACTCCTTGACAAATCCAGTTACTTCATCTAGCATTTTCCTACGCTATTTTGAAAAGCACTACCACCAGAAAACAGGAAAAGAGTAACAGCTTTCTCCCAGTAAAACTTGCATAACATTGCTGAAATCTAACCTCAGAAACAATGACAAGACTAATATTTGTCAAGCAGAAGCTAGATCTGTGCTGGTAAATTGAACACGACCAGGGCATGTGTTTAAGATGCTGAAAGGTCATTGCTCATATGATTAAATTTTTGGAACAGCCTTTGGTATGCTTATGATTCACAACTACACTTTCCCAAACAATTCCCAGATGACATTTCTCAGGTAATGTTTCCAAATAGCAGCAGAGATGAAACCATGCCATTTTGGCATACTTCTCTGGCACAGTCCCTGGGCATTATGCCATGCGGGTCACACCTGCACACTCTCATACCAGCTCCCCAGCAATGTAGAAGGCATGGCATTGTGATATTAAAAAATGTCCCATTTCTGAGATCTCTCATTTTTCAAGACGACTTCACTCAGACAGTGAGGGCCAAGATGTCTCACCCAGGAAAGAGGTATGTTTACTATCACCCAAAACGAGCTGGGGAAGAAGAGAGAAGGATCTGACTCTGACTGAATCATCTCTTCTACCTATGCTGAGCTTGTAGTTGAAGACTACCACGCAGCCACTACCATATACAGGGGTAAATTTAAAAGTTAAATCTACCTTACTCAGAGCATGAGACTGACAAAGTTCAGCATAATTGGAGCAGGTTTCCACCATATCTCTCACACTCCACAACCCAGTCAGAGGCACTCTGAGGCTACAGTTCTGCCTACCCCTGTCCTTGTCCAGCTGAAGCATTTTTAAATCTGAAGATCAGTGCAGAGGTGCTGAGATAAGCCCCCCTGCATGAGCATCTCAGCAGCCTTCTGGCATCTAGCCTGGCAGAAGCAACTATCTGTTGCTGAGCAGACATCTGGTTGATCACTGGTCTGCTCTTGCCAGTTACAAGGGCCAGGAGGATACAAACCCAGTCTTTCTCAAGGTTTTTTTCATGTATTTATATATAACGTTTATATAAATAAAGCTTGCACATCATTCAGATATGTGTTATAGTTTTATAAAAGGAAGTCACTAAGACTATTGGCTGGTAAGATAAGAGCTGTTTAAGAGTCTGTGTCAGGATGGCACCTGTAGGAAATATGGATGGTGAAAGTTTTGATTTTGCAAGTTTGTGTGACAAGGGAAAGTATTTTGTAAAAATCCACTTCTAAAGTCAGGAGGGAACAAATGGAGAGATGTCATTGAGAAGCATAATAGATATATAGAGAGACAGAACAGGAGCTGTGGAAAACTGCTAAAAGTCAGACAGTGAGAGTTTAAAGTGCAGTGATTGGAGGAAAGAGGAGGGGCTGTGGGTACCTGCTAGAAGTAGATTGGCAGTGTGTGGTAGAGACAGGGGACTTAGAGACAAGCAAAACCCAGAGAGCTCTGAGAGTGCAGGACAGTTTTGCAAATGCTGTGGAAGTGACAATGGTAGGAGAGAATCGGGATCTATATTGTGGCAGTTCCTGATCTATGAGGCATCATCAACATTGTTGGTGAATATGACTCCTCACTGTATGGTCTGTTTATTGGTGTGACCTCCAACGTAACTCCGCCTGCTGTAGAACCCTAAACCTGTTGCCCACTGACCAGTAGGAGTCCATAATAACAAGGCTACAAAAATGGCAACCATGTTGTCCACAGTGATGGGCTCATAGCATATGGTACTTTGGTGCTGGATGGCAGGTGCCAGGTTGTGTGGAAAGTGAAAGTGGGCTCCATCCAAAGGTTCAATGCCTTGTGCATATTAGAGTACAATCTCCCCTGTAACATGAAGCTTGGCCTCAACCTCCTTTCCAGGACCAACACCTAAGCTCTGCTTTCTGCCATTGACTTGAGCTGAAATGTCTGCATGCCATCAAGACCCCCTTTCTCTACATAGAACAAGAACTACGTACCTGACCTACATGGTGTGGAGACTATCAGCCCTTCTAGCTGGAGTTTGAAGGAAAAGGTCCTCAGCATGATCCTGAGAAGGTATCAAAAGCTGTCTGCTATAAGAAGCAGGGTTTCAGGTGCCTGAACATCCTGAAATGGATTGGTAGCAGCTGTAAACAACATATAACAGCAATTTATTATACAGAGACTGTAAATTTGAAGGCATAGGTCATAGGGCTTTTTCTTATATAGTTGAAGGCATAACAAAGTGATATTCATCAGGAAGGTGAAAGGGGGCAAGGCATGTATGATAGCCAGCCATGCAGATGAGTAGGCACAAAAACCTGTGGGACACATTCTTTTCCATTACCCTTGCTACCTAACCTGCTGTTGGCAGAAGGACACTCTCACAAGTTTACTAGTGTAGATGTGGGCTGTACCATACCATCTGCCTTCTGTGACAGGTTGTGCATGTTCAGTTTACTAGTACAGTTATAGACAAAGGGCCCAAGTGCCTTGCCCTCCTCTGTGGAAGGAACCCTAAGAAAATTGCAAAGATTAGCATTTTTATATGAGTTGCCTCTCAACCGATATGATCTCTGAAGAGATGGAGTGGCATAGGAGGAACGATGCACTTCAGACACCATCACAATACACACAACTGACTGAATCAGGGCAGTCGTCTTAGTCCATTAGCCTTTTTAGTCCTTTTTAGAGCACCTGGTATGTTAAAGATATGAGCAAAATTACAATTCTGCACCCTTTGGAGTGCAGAATTCTCCCAATTTGAGGGAGAATAGGGCCACAGCTCTCTGATACACTTCATAGAAAGACAGAAATAAAGAGAAACAGCATAAGCACATTGCGTGAGTTATAGAAGAAAGCAGCCACGATACTACAGGCCTCAAGGAAGAATTGAGTGGAACAGAGTCACAGTGGAAGAGAGCTGGTGGCACCCCCTTGGGGTGTGGCCTCCCTACATCCACAATGCATGGTTACATGTAATGGGTCTGAACCACCCCATAAACAAGTACAGTGAACAATTTTACAAAATGCAACACTCAGATAAAGAGAATCTAGCTAAATAAAAACATGTTTTCTTTCTTTTCCGTTCTACAGCTATCTTATCTTGGTCTCACTTTTGATCATCCTTTCACCACATTTTCTCTGCAGTGATAAATATCAGCAAAGCAATCCAATTTTCTTGCAATCACTTTTCCAAGTGGATCTCAGGGGGGTCAAATTCTTTTAGTCATGTGTGTTGCTGAGTGCAACAGCTGTTTTTATTTGTGTTGTACCACAGGGCAGGTGGCCTTTTTCCAAATCACCCGATATGTATTTGACAAATCATGGAGACATTCCTCACATGCCATGAAAAGTAAGGACTTAGCATATCGAGTACAACTTTACATCTTATTTTTCACAGTAAAAGGGTTTATCCTGCACTTGTATACATTCTCATCTGTTTTCTGTAATCAGAAATTTATGCTGCTACCCAGAACATTTGTGGTTTGATCTAGGACAAAAATTGTCACTGGAATGCTATCTTATCAGTAGTGTTATTTATACAGTGGTCTGTACTTATCCAAGGCAAAAGATAGATAGCAAACCAAGAATAAAAAGCAGCCTAGAAAAATATTCATCAATAGAAAATTATCTATGGCCTTACAGATGACAAAGATGGAATAGAAGGTCAATGAAGTGATAATTTATACCAATGAAAGACAAACCCCACTGAGATTACAAAAGTATGAAGTTTCTGTAAACCATATCTAATGCTTACAAGCATGTCAAATGTTTCTCCTTGTATAAAACAAAATAGTTCTATCACTGTCTGCAGCAGTACGTAGTCTAGCTATTTCCAGTCATAGGAATCATGCTACCAAAGGCAAATGTTGAATGAGACACGAAAATCTGGCCATAGTTCTTGGCTTGCATGGAGGCTGAATGGCAGCATATCTGGCTGTGATTTCTACACAGTATGCCAGATTTCAGACTATAATATTGTTATGCACTCCCTAGAACAGATTCAGAACTGATTTGAAGGGAGAAGAATTGTACAGATGTGCAACAGCTTGATGTCATACGACAACATATGGCATCCCAATGTAATGATCTTTATAATTGTTCTGCTACTGGCCTTCACTTTCTGAACTGAGTTTCACAGGAGCAACAAGAGCACATTAGTGGGGGACAAATTGTTTATCCAAATAAAAACCTGAAGTTGGTGGCCAACCAAAAAGGTTTACAAAATCTTCTTGGATTCACTGATTTGCTGACTAAACAGTTTCTAAATGAATCTTTCTAAAATGTTTGCACTGAAATGTGTTTCAACTTACTTTTATAGAAACTTTAAGAAAACCATCAAAACTACAATGAACTAGAAGAAAAATTTATTTTCCAGTCTAAGTAAAAGAAAACATGTTTTCTAGACCTATTTTCTCCAGTTAGTTTCTCTCTGACATTATCTTTATGATTGCAGTTGCACCCTGCAATGCCTATTTCTCTCTGCTGACTAAATAAAAAGTTCAGATATTTTTACCTCTATTTGGTGAAATGAATTTCTCTCTCTCTGACTTACAAATAGAGATAAATTACAAGAAAAGGATACAAACACACTAGTAAATGTAAGTAGTGTTTTCTTGATATACAAATGATTAGAGATGTTTTAGCCTTTTTCAGCTAAAGGGCCCAAGAAAAATTCTCAGTAGAGCTCTGGACCCTTGTGTAGCAAATGTAAACCTACTGACAATAAACTATTCCTTAATAACTTTTACAGAACTCTTGTCTGGAGGTATCTACAGACCACGGACAGAAAACTGTTGCATTAGAAAAAAGGAAAAGTCATACAAAAACTGTATTGCAATGAAATACACAATCCAGTTCAAAAAGCACAGTTTGGAATGTGATAAGCTTGAAGTATTGAGATACAATAGGAATAAGCTTTCAAAGTCTGATTACACTGTGAATTTGTTCCCATACATGCATAAGAGACAGGTGAATAACTGAATTGTGGAGTCAATGTGCTACTAAAAATAAATAGTGTGTCAGAATGTAAGTTTAGTCACTCAGTAGTATTTGAAATACAAACATGGGACTATGGAAAACTGACCACATTCAATAAACCAAGCATAAGAACTGCCACTGCTTCACTGGTGCTGCATCAAATCCACAATCTCATGCAAAGTGTAAGTAAATGAAAAAGAAAACAGTGAAGAGATAATCCTTCATGTGGCATTTAAAGAGCATTCTGTTCTGCATCCATTGTTTGCAGTAATACAGTAATACAGTAAATACAGAGAGATATCCTCCCACATGTTGAATGGGACCTATAGAGCTCCCAAATGACCCTTATGCATTACTGTGTTAGTGTGAGCGAACAGCATAATCTCATTCCCTGGACCCAGGGAGAAGGCAAGAGGATCCTTTGAGAACACAGTAATATGAGTAACACCAACATGTCTGTCTGTATCTACTTATTTCCCAAAACACACTTCCAAAGCAGCAAATTTCTTTATGGCTTCATAAAGTCTGATAAAATCTGAGCTTGTTGCAAATGACCAGAGAACACTATGAAGAAACCAACACTGATTGCTGCTCAGAAGCCTCATGTGAAATAAAAGAACAGGAAAAAATCTTATGGAGAATACCTATACTACCAACCTTTTCCCTTAGTGCATTGTAACACGCCTTGAATCCTCTGCAGATTTTAAGTCCCTCTCTCAGACAAGCAAACTGGAGGCCTACTGTTAAATTGCATGAATTCTCTTCCTCCTTCAGCTATTATAAATACCATTGGTTCATTTTTTTCCAGCCAAGATTATCTAACATTTATCAAATAGCAAAAACTATAATAAACATACAGCATACATTTTTACATACTATATATATTAAATATCATAACTTGCAACATTTAAACATCACGTAGCAGAAATAATGGTGCATTTAGTCTGACCTGGACCTCAACTCCATGACTCCATGGATGAGTTCAGACTACAAGTATTCATTCTGTCAGATGTCAGCTCCATGCATGTAACCATATTAACGTGGTTAATATGAGCATAAACTAACATATACTGCCTTTCTTTTGGGCTGTATTAGCTCAGGAGCTGCTCCACAGTAACATGGCCTGCAGATCAAAGCTTAACTTTGTCCAGCCCAGTTTCAAGTCTAGGTACTCTCTCATGTCAACCAAGAACCATGTAAAAAGAAGCATTGGTGGCTCATGGCTTAGACAGGTGTACTCTTTGCTGGGTAAAAATCTGGCTGGATGGCCGAGCCCAGAGAGTGGTGGTGAATGGAGTTAAATCCAGTTGGTGGCCGGTCATGAGCGGTGTTCCCCAGGGCTCAGTTCTGGGGCTGGTTTTGTTTAACATCTTTATTGATCTGGATGAGGGGATTGAGTGCACCCTCAGCAAGTTTGCAGATGACACCAAGTTGGGTGGGAGTGTCAATCTGCTCGAGGGAAGGAAGGCCCTGCAGAGGGATCTAGATAGGCTGGATCGATGGGCCGAGGTAAATTGTATAAGGTTTAACAAGGCCAAGTGCTGGGTCCTGCACTTTGGTCACAACAACCCCGTGCAACGCTACAGGCTTGGGGAAGAGTGGCTGGAAGGCAGCTTGGCGGAAAAGGACCTGGGGGTGCTGGTCGACAGCCGGCTGAACATGAGCCGGCAGTGTGCCCAGGTGGCCAAGAAGGCCAATGGCATCCTGGCTTGTATCAGGAACAGTGTGGCCAGCAGGACTAGGGATGTGATCATGCCTCTGTACTCAGCACTAGTGAGGTCGCACCTCGAGTACCGTGTTCAGTTTTGGGCCCCTCAGTACAAGAAAGACATTGAGGTGCTGNGGTGGAGTCGTCAACCCTGGAGGCGTTCAAAAAAGGTGTAGACATGGCACTCCAGGGCCTGGTTTAGGAGACATGGTGGTGTTGGGTTGACGGTTGGATTTGATGGTCTTAGAGGTCTTTTCAAACCTTAATGATTCTATGATTCTACGATTTCAAGGTAAAATCTTCATGTAGCAAATGCCATCTATGGGAAAGTTTAATCCAATGGGTGCTTTTTGGTAACATTGGAAGCAGCAGAAAACAATATATTCTAACAGAAAAATGTCAAGTAAACTAAAATATAGGCAAAGTGACAGCTCAACCTATATTTGCAATCATCCAAAGAAAAAGGGACTCCCACACAGTTGTGTATCATGGAGTCCATTAGAAGAGTGTTTAGTAAGCAACATACAAATTAAGCTTGGATGTGGGAGCCCAGGGTAACGGCAACTGTAATAATGTATATAAATGACAGCTCAGAAGGTCAGAAAAATCAGATGAAAGCTCATGTAAGTTTGAATCAGTCACCTTCCTTTGGGTGGAAGTCAATTTACTGTACTGGTAGTTTCAGCTCTGTAGTTCTGAGTTTAATGGAATGAGTGTGCTGCTTGCTAGCAAATGAGAAAAGTTACTTGTCTTTTCCTGACCATATGACATAAATTAGAGGAGTGATCAACCTGCTTCCCAAAGACCCTCATTCCAACATTTTTCAGAGGACAACAGCCACACAAAACATCTTGTGTACCACTAGGAACCCCAGCAAGGGGAACTGTGGGAATAGTTCACAGAGCTCCCCAGGATCCTACTGCCTTGTTGAAAACGAAGCTGGTGAGCAGCTGACCCCTCGCTGCTTTGTACTGCAACAGCCCCTCTGACTTGCCTCTCCAGTTCTGAGAAATATGGATATCACTGCAACATTTTTGCTAGTCATTTGACCTGACTTGGAAGAAATCACTGAGCATTTCAGACACATCTGGCTCAGGAGTCATTGGTTGGACTCTCTCCGTTTGACTGAAGGGATAATTTACTTGTGTTCTGCTGGAAACTTGCAAGAAAAATTATGTGGGGATCAAATTCTGAAGTCCTCATTTTACTAAAATGTACACAAAGAGAGTTTGTGGATTGTTTCTATTATTTACAGTGCTAAATTTTGTATTCTGAGAGTATAAGCCTCAAATAATAAAGGAAAAGATATTATCTTTTAAAACATATAAGTACAAAATGACTGTAATTTAAACCATTTCAGATACATTCCAGGATCTCCAAAGTAAATTCTGGCTGTGCAGGTAGGATAAAGTAGACGCTTATTCTCAAGCATGATATCGATCTCTAAGTCAAGACAGTCCTCCTAGACGGAAATATAATCTTGAAGCACTTAGTTGCATCGTCTAATGTGGGGCTGCTATACAGTGTTGTTGATTTGTACAACCTTTAAAACCACTTCAGAGAGCAATCGGGTCCTTTTCCTGCCTTTCCAGCCTTTGCCTCTCTTCCTGTACTCTTTCCACATTGCATCAAGACAACAATTCTCCTCATTATTTTCCTTCTTTTAAAGAATTTATAATCTTTATGAAATACACACACCCCTCATGTTTTTACACTTCTTTTATCATTATGGTGGCAAAGGAGCAATTCCCCCTTCAAATCTTAAGTCAATAGTTAATGAACAGAACCAACACCACAGCCTAAGACTAGATTTAGTGACTTCATCCGTCCAGGAAATGAATCAGCATGATTTGTTTAATGAATTTCTATAATGTTCTTGCGGTACCTAAAATCAAAAGACAAAGGCATCAGGAAACCTTTATTGATGTGTGTGTGTAGATATATATATATTCACACATAATAATGCACAAGGCAAAAGTGAAGGGCTTTACTTTTAATGTCTCAGAGCATTGATTATTCTAGCATGCTGAATAATTTGAGTGAATTTGCTTTTTCGTTCTGCTCTGAGATTTGGAGGAAGGTGAGATATTAATATCTGATATAGTTCAAGTCTAACACTGATTAAGTAGGACAACTCACCTCTCTCCCCACTTCATTTCCCCCCTGTACTTGAAAATTACCAAGTCTCTGTTGCTGCTTCACAGATTGTAGACAGGGCCAGCCATTAAAGAGACATTGACACTTTATATAGTTCATCCTCTAGCAATGAGAGTGTGAAAATTCTTAACTTAGTGATTTCAAACAGAAAAAATCAACTGAGCTGTAAATCTGGGGGAGGGTTCCGCTAATCATTGCCTTGAAAGAATTCTCATTATAGCACATCTGACAAAGTTGTCAGAGGCTTCTAATAAATTAGTACTTTGGCTATAAATCTAAGCATACAGCCATAGGACAACTTTTCCTATTCACTCGTGATAGACCTAGAATAAAGTTACAAGAGACACTGAGAAGAAGCAGAGATGCTGATATAATATAGTAACCTCAGTACTGTAGATCCTTTTAACTTAAAGCACACTTTTTTTTAAACAACTTCAGTTCTTTGATATCAGAAACCACTCCAAAGCAATGGAGACAAATGTGTAGGGGTGATGGAAAACATTACAGAATGATCTCACAAATGGATGAAGTTCTGTGTTTAGAATAAATTGCAAATTTTGTCCAGCCTACTTTTTGAAAATCATCAAAGTGAAGCGTTTTTCACCAGGTGTCTGCTGTGAAATACACTTGAAACTGCCATACACAGTTGATCCAAGGGCCAACCAAATTTTGCAAGTATGATACTGGTGGACAAGATTACTGAATAAGAGGGTGCTGAGAGTTTGCCTTTTCTGGATAGATAAAACTTTTAGATCTTGTAACACACTTTTTTTTCTTGTGCAAAGGCAAAACCATCCTAAACTCAGGAAGGATCATTGTAATTGGAAAGATACATTTCAGACTGTAACCAGTGCAAAGCAAGAATTCTGTATCATCATCTTGCTACACATATAAAACGTGAGGAAGAACAGTGTTAGAGTTAAGATTTAATTGAAAGAAGGAGTTAAAATGTGAAGACCTTTTTTGCTATCTTTGCCACATAGCCCAACCTCTGATACTGTCAGAAGTGGAAATGCAAGGAAGAGTGTAAGAACAGTGCAAACATTTTGCAACACTTCCCTGTATATTACAACAGTCTCCAAAGTTTGAAGCTCAGTCTCCTGAAACCACATGCAGATTCTTCATATGTAGTGACTTGCAATAGATTTCCTTCTCATAACACTACCCAACACCTCTTTGAATGAGTGTAACTACCACGTAACCAAATTGTGTGAATAATCAGGTTCTTGGATCAACACACAATCTAAATTGACTATAAATATGATACATGCTAATGACGGAAAATATCACCTAATTTCTAAAAATCTGATCTTTCATTTCTCCATTTCTCTGTAGCTCTTAAAGTGTGTTCTGAGGTTAAATTAATTTGCATTCCTTA
The DNA here is from genome assembly GCA_013389945.1 of Fregata magnificens. Lineage (NCBI taxonomy): Eukaryota > Metazoa > Chordata > Aves > Suliformes > Fregatidae > Fregata > Fregata magnificens. Next base: position 3,925 of record WAAD01038324.1, on the reverse strand, counting down.
ATAATTTGGTCTCTGAAAAAGGAAGGTGCTATAAAAGCAAAGACTTTCTCCCTAATTGGTTGAAGATAAGGAAAAAGAACCCCACAAATTTGTCCCTGCACTTTAAATTGGGCAAAAAGGCTTTCTAAAGAATTGATATAATACAAAATAACATTTATTTAGTAATGCACTAAAACACGTTAAGACTTGAACATATTCTATAAGCCAGTGTATAAGGCACTTTTCTTTTGAATTTGCCCATCAGGAACTTCAAAGAATGAAAACCAAATCCCCACCTTTCCATACTGATATTTGAGTAATATGCTTTGTCTGTGATTCACAGCAGCATGGAAAGCCATTTGTGAGATCTGGTCTTCTTTCAGAATCTAAGAAGGAAAATAAATGCTTAGAAAAAAAAATGTTGCACATTATGACTTATTTGTTTTCAGTTAGTCATTTATATCTGTCATTACAGAGTGCTAAAATATGTTGGTATTTAAAAAAAAAGTTTTATAAATTTATTACTATTACTATTACAAGTTTTTTTAAAACTGCACTTCAGTGAAAGACTTAGTGCAACAGATGATACTTAAGTACATACCCCATTTCAGTCCTTTCCATCATTTTTACCGATTCAGCAGATAACTCACACTCACAGTGTACAGGATTGGGATGCACGTAATTATTTTTTTAGCAAGTAGCCTAAGAAATTTTCATTAACATGTACAGAAATTATACATTAGCTAATGATAAAGATGGAAACCTTATATTAAATCCAGATAAGTGATAAAATAAATCCTATTGTTGTCAAGCTGTTATTCAAAGGCTTAATATTATTCTGTGATAACTTGAAGGCATTTTTTGTGCATAATTCATAACAGAGATAAATAGCATTAATTTATCTGCTCAATGACGTAAAAAGCTAGATGTTTCTCCATTTTGATCTATAATTTTCTGCTTTTCTTATTTTTAAATATTTAATAGGTTAACTGAATTTTAAAATCAGTCTAAAAAGTGAAAATCAATATTTCTTTGAAGTTTATCCTCCATGTCCCCTCCACTGACAGAACTAAAAGAACCGTAATAGATTTTTTATGAATTTTTTGTGACCTTTTATGGCTTAGAGTTTGGACATAATATTTTTGATAGACCTGAGAGGAAAAGGAGCCAGAGAAAATAATTCTTAAAATAAAACAAAGGAAAAGGGTTCTAAAAAGCGTGCTTGCACACATAGTAATCTCATGGTAAAAGCAGAGTGGGTTTGTGTATTTTTAAGTTTTGGCACATGGCAAATTACAATCAAAACAAAAAAGCAAACAGCTTAGTTCATGGTACAAGCCAATAATTACTTCAGATGTTTTTTAAGACATGAAGGACATTGCCCATGTATTCATGTTCTTTTTTACAGTAAGGTTATTGGAAAGATATGTGAATGAGTACATTTCAAAAATCTGTTTTCTTTCACTCACAGAATTTAAGGTTTGCTACATGATGAATTTGTTGTGAAGTCATTCAGTGCAAACCTGTTCTGGTCATCAGATAGAAGTACATGAAAACAAGAATTACTACGGTGAGATGCAGATGTTATTATCATTAATGTTATCTTTTAATAATGGTACCTAATGATTTGTGCAGATTTATGTCATCATGCAGGGGAGCCAGATATGATTCTGATCTCTCATTCTCTTACTAGAATCAACCTGAACATGTTAGGTCTTAAACAACTGAAGTGTTTGGCTTAATTTCAAGTGCGTGGCTAATTCCATTAAATCAAGAGGTTCATTTGCATGTCTGCTATTACAAATGTACTGTGGAATCATGACAAACTGGTAAAGGTATCAGCAAAAAGTACATATATCCTAAGCCACTGTTTTATAAGGGCATATGAAAGACTTAAGGAGACAAGGTACAAAACTTTTACCCCCTGAAACTTCCTCCCCTCCCGCCCAATAAAACAGTTTTTCCGGGGCAAATACAAAAACGAACAGTTATATGATTACTATAATGGAATTTGCAAAATCACAGCATCCTACAACTCATTCAAATATAATTTTCAAAGGACTGTGTAAGAGTATAATGAATGCTCACTGTACGTAGAGGACTAACTTACATTTTTCTGAATTAATTGAGGGCAAAGATTCTTGTACAATATTTTCACCCTCCGACTGTTTCCTTGAATAGGGTCTTAAGCCTCAATAGAGAAGACTTGTTTGATCACAAAGTCCCGAAGCATATAAACTGCACACAATCAGATTGAAATAACACTGCAAAGAGCATATAGAAGGTGCTGCCATGGGTTTTTATCTGTCCGTGGAGCCAATGTATTAATACGTTGTGGTAACCACATGAAGTAGGACAGCTAATAAAATCAGTCACCATCTCTGGTTGGACTACAAAATGGCATTTTACTGTTAACATAGAAGGAAGGTTTCAAATTCCTCTGTACTCACTCCGAAACAACATGGAAAAACTTTATTTCAACATGTATTAAATATCCAACCTCATGAACTCTTCAAGATGCCTTTTACTCTCAATGCTCCATAAATAAAGTCTAGAGAGGGAATGGAGGGAGGTATTTTACATTGCATTACAGTACATGAAGTGGTAGGGTGAGCAAAAATTTAACACTGCAGTTTGTTTTCTTTTTTACAAGTTATATAACCCTTATTTCCAAATGAGTTATCTAAATTCAAGCTTAATGTCTTTTAGAAAACACCAAATGAGACACAAATGTCTGAGGTCAAGGGTTGGATTTTTTTTGCATTCAGAATTTCTTTTTTTTCCTCACATATACCCTGTGATTCTCCTATTTGTTACAGCAATGGACAAAAAGTGAAAGACCCTCACACATAATCCTCTTGAGGATGATAATATTTCTGGAGAATGTGATTTCAACCAAGCAGCTTTGCAAGTCTGATTCTTGGAAATGCCAGCACTGAGTCCAGATATTTTAGACTTGTCCACAGACTTTAGCAATGTGTTGACCACTCCTTTTACTTTGGTTCATCAGATAAGAAACTGAGAAGGAATCAGACTGTCTTGGAAATCTTTTGGCCTCTGACCAAAGCTATAAGAACTGACAGGTCATTCCTAGGATTCTACCTTCCTCTCATATTTTGTTGGACTTTCTGTTTAAACCAAAATATATTGTAGTACTGGCAGTCTCTCAGAACACGTAACACAATGATGATTCTGACAAAATTTTTCAGAATTAAAAGCAATCTAAAGCTAGGGCTGGGAGGAGTTGCAGCACTGTCCAGCCATATATTTCTTGAGATATCTTGAATTCTCATCAGGCCATTGAACCATGTTTTGTGTTACTGACGTGTGGTAAAA
>WAAD01038323.1:143508-162471 GCA_013389945.1 Fregata magnificens | reverse complement strand
CGAGGGAGGCCGGGCAGGGACTTGCCTGCCGCCCCAAGAATGATACGTAATGCATACATAGCTGTGGTGGAGAGGCTGGGGTGAACATTTCCAGGCATAGGCTGCAATTTCTGCAAATATGTATTTAGTTTGTAAATATTTCCACAATTTAGTCCCTGTCACATACAGTCAAATACAACTTTCTTCCAAGAGAGTGTTAAATCTACCTTAAGGTTTCCACAACCTTTTAAGATGTTTCAAATAATATGCCTGTTTTACAAATTCCCTAAGACAAAGTCAAACGATTTGTCAAAACTCAAAAGGCCAGCGACAGGACCAGGATTAAATTGCAGTAGTGATGACCCTAATTCCACTCAACTACTCATTGTCACCTGTCCCTGTCTATATACTGTGTATTGATGCGATGTGAAGTCCTTCAACATGAGGGACTGGAGCTTTTATTGAAAATCTAAAGTTTGAGAAAACATCCTGAATGCTCACTACAACCATCAGCACTTACCATAGACATTTTTAATCTATACCTTTTTTGGCATTATGAAGTGCATTTCTGTTCTAGAAGGTGTTAGAGAAAAGTATGTTAGAGCTGTTTCTAACAATGTTTGTTTCGAACAAGACATCAACAAGGTAGTTTACCATGGGAACTCACAAAAGTTTCATATAGCTTCCAGCCAAAATACTGTTCAAACTCAAAGCTGTTATGTGACAATTGTACCATTCCACCCAGTGGAGAATACAAATGGCTGTGGGAAAAAGCGGTCCAAAGCACTCCGGAGGCACAGAAAGATTTTTATTGAGTTCAGTGAGTTTTGGGTGAGACCCTTAAGAATGCAGAAATAGTCAATTAATCAAATATTTAAGTTTACTCATACAGGACTAAGTACATTTTCTCCTCTAGAAATGTACTAGACACCAAACAGAGTTTGAGTTCAAACAGGAATAACTGCAGCAATATGAGAAAGCTTGTACATATGATGAAGAAAGAAAATTTTCTACTGGAAGTTCAGGTAAATGTGGAATCAGCTGCAAAAATATGGAGTGATTATTGAAATTTTGCAATTCCCCCCGAAAAAAAACCACCTTTGGGCCAAGATTAATTCCAAACTGTTTGAATATACAAATATTTGCCTGTGTTTCTTCTTAGGCATATTTCTAAGCAATATCTTTAAAAACTTTTTCTCCAAAACCAGATTAACCAGGATGTAAAAAATAAGAAAAGACATATGCTTATATTAATTGAATATGTTATAGCCTTTGGCAAACCTGTATGGTAATTATTTCTTCCAGAGAAGGTCATCCTGTATCATGTGCTTTATAACAGAGGGATGCTTACGTAATACAATTATCCAAACCACTTGGATGACACCAACTAAGTCAGGACCAGGATTTCTTATGGGTCAGTTCTGGATTATTTCTGCGTATTATACAACAAGACTGCTTACCACAAAATGCTTAAATGGTATTGGGAGCAAAGCCCAGCACCCAGGACTCCCTGTCCCACTTAAGCACCCTGAGCATGGCGCTACATAGCCACACTTTCTCCTATTTTCTTTATTTCCCCATGGATTCTTTCATACTTGGCTTCAACAGGAGGGTGGAAAAATGGTCCTTCCAACCTAACTGAAAACCTTGTGTCTGGAGCATTCGTATGGCAGATAGGAGCTCTGGGTTTGAACCTTCTGGGTTTGGGAGCCCCTAGAGCTCTGATCTCACAGTCTCTATGCAATGCTTTTATCACCAGACAACTATACAAACAGTGAGTAATGTCACCTCCTCCGCTGGCTGCATATTAAAAGATGATGTTAAAATGCTACATGGTTCTTTAATACAGTTATAGGGGTTGTGAGAGAAGTTAGGAGCTTCTGTCCTTTGGATTTTAGGCATCTTATAGGACTGAACCCTACAACCATCTAATCTTCCAAACTTGCTTGCTGGTCTACTGATAAAAAGCCAGAACTTCTTTTCACAAGGATCACTGAGTTCCAAAAAAAAGGGGCCCTTCGTACTTATTTTTTATAGTAACTTGTGAGTGACAATCTCAAACACTCTGTCATCATTAGTCCCAGAGCATCCAGGGGAACTAACATACATTTTTATCAATTCACAACAAACAAGCAAGGAAATGCTCAAAGGTAGTGCCTAGGAAACAAAATGCACCAGTTGTCCTAGTGGATGTATCTGCCTTGGGGATACCACAGACCTAAAATATGCATATATTTTTGTCCTTCATGAATTATTTTAGACTGCATCCATTCTAATTAGGTTCTTAGATAAGACTGAACAGTGAGTTTCTGTCTATTTTTCCAGTTTCTGAATTCACCCTTTGGCTCAGTGACTGGCTTCCATTTTATGTCTCTGGAGAGCATAACATACTGCCTGAATAACTATGCTGTTTTATGTCCAAGGCACTTATCTGCTTCCATTAAACCATGTTGAGATTTAAAATTAACACAAGAGAAGGGAGAACTACTCTGATCCAGATTTCCACCTCAGCTGCTTTGGTATAAATTCAATGATTAAAATTCTAAAGGAATTCTCTTTTCCTTGAGATTTTTGTAAAACTGTTAACCATTTCAACAGTAAACAGTTAAAAGCTGAGATAATTCAGGTTTTATCATATTTCCCCCTTTTGCCAAAATAGACTTAATTCAGAAAAGATGGAAAAATGATTCAGGGAAAGTAATGGCCTGAAACTCTGTTCTTGTCAAAAATAATTAAAAGCTAGTCTTACAGAGGCAGACTTGCAAGATTTGTAATTATAGAGTGGCTGAAGAGTTATTCAACCTCTCATGGAAGCTGAAGGATGATTATTTAGACATACAGTTGACAGATGATTAAGTAACAGTAACAAAACCACATTGACTGAAAGTAAAACAGTTATATTAGTTTAAAGAACTTTTACTATACTAATGACGTGAGATACTTGGGGTCCCAGCTGGCGCCATGTATTCCACAAACTCCGAGTGCTTTCTTCCACGTGTTGTCCATCACGCGTATTCATCTTAACCTTTAATATCCTGTCCATATTTTCTTTGTCTAATTCAAACACTGCTAGGTAGTAATTTTGAATTCTGCTCATTCTACACTCATTATTTTTTATCACCATTCTGTTCATGTCAGGGAATGCAAGATCAGGATATTTAAATATTTAAACACAAAAATGTGTGGGGAGTAAGCCTGGAAAGTCATCACTGATAGAGCTGTTCAGACAAATAATCTTTGCCAGGAATAAAATGACGCTAAACCTTAGGGACATTTGGCAAATACTCTTTAGCCTTCCACTGCAGATATTTTCTTGTGAAACTTCTGAACCTTTTTAGTTGTCTCCCCTGTTCATACCCCACAGACCTTGAATATTCCTATAGAAATCCATATGCCTTAGGACTTAGCCAGTGGCTTCTCCAAAATGGCTCCTGTAGGTACTCCTATCTCCCCTCGCTTCTTGCTGAACTGTTGATAAGCGAGAAAGCGTCTTCTGAGGGTCCTTGGGGCCATTGACCCACATACGAGTTTTGGGTCCATAGAGCAAAGCAGAGTGCTCACCTCCCAAGAGGTAAGAGCCTCACCAGGACGCTGGTCTCCTACCAGACAGATTTTGTTTCATACAGGAGTGAAGGGAATGAAGAAGCTCACTCATATCAGTAAATCCTCCAGGAGACCTACTGCAAATGACAGTAACCTTAATGCTGGAGTAATAATATTCATTTAACTACAATAGTCTTAGGACACATTGATCTTAAAGAGGATCAGAGCACAGGAAGAGGTATTGTCCTTTATTAATCAGCTCATATATCTGGAAGGTAGACAGCTTTTTGGGTTGCATCTGCTGTCATTTCTTACCACGTCTGATGAAATGGACTCTGAACCTGAAAGGAATGGACCACAGTTTGGGGCTTAGCATTACGAGAGTGCAATAAGACGGCTAAATATTCACAAAGTGAACTTGATTCATTTTCAGAGTTGTCTGCAGATCAGATTTAATTACTAATTATATTGCTTCGTAATCAGCTAATGAACGTTTCGGTACATTTGAGAAACTAGTGCCTTTTTTAGTAACAAGTATTTTACTAGAAACCCTGTTATTAAACTAATGATCAGCACTAGGGAGAGGATCTCAACTCTAGTGTTTTTCACAGTTTATATACTTCAGCATTGTGATTTACTGATGTTACATTGCAAAATATATTTATTATTTTTATCACAATATTTATTTGAAGTTCTATATGTTGTCCTAATTTCACTAGGTAAGTAGTCTGCCATAAGCTGTTTGCACCCTTTAAAGTTGACATAATTTATTAAATGCTTTTCGATACAAGGCTTTTTAGATTATGTAGTGGATGTGTGCATAGTATATTGCATTTACAAGCTCAAACATATGGTATTAATAAAGAGTGATGGCTCTGACAATTTCCTTTCTAAATAATGAAACTTTTTTGATTAAGGGCTGAAGATGCCAAGGTAGCCATTCTGTAATCTAACAAACTTGCACAGATGTACTTGAACACATGGTCATCAATGCATGTCTGTAAACTCACATAAGTATAATGTGAATCACCCTTGGAACTACCCCACAAAAGCCTGACCCAAAGTCTATTTAAATCTATAGAAAGATTCCCACTGATTTTGTTATCATAGAATCATAGAATGCTTTGGGTTGGAAGGGACCTTTAGAGGTCATCTAGTCCAACCCCCCTGCAGTGAGCAGGGACACCTTTAATTAGATCAGGTTGCTCAGAGCCCCATCCAACCTGATGTTGAACATTTCTAGGGATGGGGCCTCCACTACCTCTCTGGGCAACCTGTTCCAGCGCTTCACCACCCTCATTATAAAAAATTTCTTCTTAATATCCGGTCTAAATCTACCCTCTTTTACTTTAAAACCATTACCCCTTGTTCTGTCACAACAGGCCTTGCTAAAAAGATTGTCCCCATCTTTCCTATAGTCCCTGTTTAAGTACTGAAAGGCCGCAATAAGGTGTCCCCGCAGCCTTCTCTTCTCCAGGCTGAACAACCCCAACGCTCTCAGTCTGTCTTCACAGGAGAGGTGCTCCCACCCTCGGATCATTTTTGTGGCCCTCCTCTGGACCCGCTCCAACGGTTCCATGTCCTTCTTGTATTGAGGGCTCCAGAGCTGGACGCAGTACTCTAGGTGAGGTCTCACCAGCGCAGAGTAGAGGGGCAGAATCACCTCCCTCGACCTGCTGGCCACGCTTCTTTTGATGCAGCCCAGGATATGGTTGGCCTTCTGGGCTGCAAGCGCACACTGTTGGCTCATGTCCAGCCTTTCATCCATCCGTACTCCCAAGTCCTCTGCAGGGCGGCTCTCAGTCCCTTCATCCCCCAGCCTGTATTGGTATTGGGGGTTGCCCTGACCCAGGTGCAGGACCTTGCACTTGGCCTTGTTGAACATCATGAGGTTCACACAGGCCCACCTCTCCAGCTTGTCCAGGTCCCTCTGGTTGGCATCCTGTCCTTCTGGCGTGTCAGCTGCACGACTCAGCTTGTTGTGGATGAGATCCAAAAGGGTGATTATGGATGTTTCTTTGCAGAAGGCAGGTTATCAACTTCTTTAAGAACTGATGAAATCCTATCATGGCAAAGCTTCCACTGACTTTGTTGAGATCAGGATTTTCCCTATGTATGTTTAGACAATCAGCTTTATGTGCTCTTGAATGACCAAGAAGTGATGCTGATAAATCTGGAAATTCCATCATGAATAATTGATCTTCAGCTGCATAAAGTATCTCTGCCGATGCACTACAACTGATATTCTTACACAACATTGAGATATTTTAGGGAATGTACACTCATTCTTCATTCAGACATCTATTTTATCCTCAGTCCCTGCTGGGATTCACAGACCAAGTGCTCTTTTGCCTTTCCACAGGCAAGCTAATTAATGTCAGTGCTGGTGCCATTAAAAATTGCATGATAGCTAGCATGCTTGCCTAAAGAAGTAGAAATCTTGATTCAAATCCCTCCTCTGCCCTGTGTGGCCTGAACTTGCATCTCCCATGTCCTAGGAAGCTGTCTGGACTCCTATGAATGGGCATGATATATGATTAAAGCTGTCCTAATTTCTATCAAGGTGTTTAAGTGTTCACGGAAGGGCTTATGGGAATGTAGGTCTTCCTTCTCATGGCTGAGTGCCCCAGAAGCACAAAACTGGAGATTTATTTAGACATTGGGTAATTTGTTCTCCATTTGCTTTCTTTCTCCCCACCCCAAAATAATTAGCTATTCCAGGGAGACCTCAGAAAGAGAGGTTTTCAGGACTTTTCTCACTCTGGCTTAGCAGTTTGAGCACTCCTCCAGGAGACGTGGTTTAAGCGCTCTTGACAGAGAAAAGCTGCAGAATAAGCAGCTACTGTCACTGCCAGCTTGAACAAATGCAGGTACCAGCAATGAATAATCTTTAGCTGAAATCAAGCTGTCACTGGAGTCAATAAGAAATGAGAAGAAACCACGTTTTCCTTCATAATGAAAACAGGCACACAAATTGAAAAGGAGGAACTTCAAGCTAATACTGTTTCGTTTTCTAACTATTCTGCTCCTGCTTACTAATTCACTCTTTTTATTTATTTTTTAGGACAAGGCCTTAAGGGTTTTCTTTTCTGTAAATTTTATCAGCTGGCTTCTTTCTAAAAAATATAACCTTTTTTTCCTTTCCTGCAGGTCCTGTTGCCACCATATGATGATCCCGTGAACGGAGCTGCTAAAGATCCACCACCACCTTATGTATCAGCATAAGTGAGAGAATGCTGTGTACCTAGAGAGGATAGCTTTACTTTTCAGACATTGGAGCAATAGTTTGATAATTTCACTTCCAGGATATAACCTCTACGGGTTATACATTGCTGTTTTGCTGACATATTGAAACATAAATTGTATGACTAAAATTCTGTAGATAGTTTTAAAAATTTGCTGCAACTACAGTAGTGTTTCAGAAACTAGTGAACTAGTTTCAGAACAATTCTGGGTAGTGCTAAAGTTATGGTAGTCACCGAACAGCTTTTTCCACCATGTCTGACATGCAGTGCTAGAGAACGTAGAACTTCGCATTCTCAATCAGGTTCAGAGTGTAACATTCTTTTTTTTATTTGTAAAACTTCCAAAGCATTACAAATGTCTTTCTCAGATGCCCACTTTCACCTTCAGAATACAGACCAAGTCCAAAAAAGTGAAATTCCACTTCATTCCTGTTCTGCAAGAATTTAAGTTATTATGCTGTGAAGGATGATGACTGCAAGAAGAAGAATGAGTCTAAGGCACTATTCTCATCAACCTGGCTAACGGGAAACAAATTTAATGGGAAAAATATGTATGGGAAATGAGAGAGAGAAATGAGACAAAGCACTCTGTGATGTGTAACAAGCCAGAACCTGTGGTCTACACAGACTCACCTTGTCCCAGCCTGCAACCATTCTAATGCTCAAGAAAAAGAGTTCTTACCAACTTCTGGTAATTTTCTTTTCCTGCCTACACACCTTTTTCTTCCCCACCAACTTCACAAACAGTATTTTGAGGTCACAAAATCCCTGCCTTTAAAGTCCCATGGTTAGGTGACAAAGCTGCATCTTTTGCACTCAATATGCAAATGTTTTCCCATTTGAATGTGCCTGTAAATATCGCAATGTTCTGCTGAGTGTGAACTAAATTATGCAGACTCTAAGATAGATGTTCCCAACCTATGGGAAACCTATGCATGTAGCTTCCTCAAGCATTAGCAGATATGTTTTGCGTGTTTCTCATACACATCAACGTGGGGATTTTAGATTCCTTTTATGAGTGAACTGGTTGCGCTGAGAATCTTTCTCATGGGACTCATCCATTCATGATTGCTTGTGTGAGGTATTTATTTGCTCCCCAGAGAAGTGCCTCCTGCACATGTAACTTTTTGTTGTTGATGATGTTCTACTTTTAATTGAAAAGGAACAGGAAAAGGGAATATAATGTGTGTCTCTACCTCTCATCATTTGCCCCTGTGTTGGTTCCTCTGCATTTGGGGTGATTGAACAGGCTGAAGCTAGGCTGATGCCATTGCGCACTGCCCCAGGTAAAGGGCAGTGCAGAGCTGAGCCACAGTTTGGAGGGGCACCAGAAGAAACCAAGGTGCTGTCACGCCTGTGACTGGGCTGGCATGTGAGTCCACACCCTTCCTAAGGAGGACACCTGTTCTCACCCTCAGTGCATTGACTCCATTCTGCAGACTGAAGAAGGGTGGAGCTTTTCCTGCCTTTTTCTGGAAAAGAGCTTTCCAAGGGAACACAGGACCAACAACTTCTTTTCACAGAGGTTGCCATTGTGACCTGTCCTTGCAGAGACCAGGGAAGGGCGGGCCAGACTCTTTCTGCCTGTCTCTTCCACACCCCTGGGAAAAGGCAGGTCTCCATCCCCTTGTTGGAATTTTACTTTGGGGTTCATCTAATCTGAGATCAAACTAAGCAATGCTTTTGACTGAACCAATGCTGAAGTCCATCCATTGATATCTGTCACTGTCCTATTGCTTCCTTCAGAATAACTCCATGGGTTATTATCTCATTACAGTTATCTTCAGGAATTAATCTGATTTTGGGGGTTGGGCTGGCTGGCTGGGCTTCTGAGCTTCATTTTCTTTCATTCTTGACAGATTTGTGAAGGATTTTAAACAGTAATCTGTTTGAGAAAAGTTGGTTGTAAATACATCGCATGTGTGTATACAAACTTCTCTACAATAAAAGGGTGTTTCCTCAAGACTATGGAAATAATTTTTGCTGATCTTCCAAGCACAAACATGCACAAATTCCTGTCCAATCAATCTGACATGGCAGAATTTTCTCTGTAAATGACCTAAACAACAATTTTTCAACCAACTCACCAGTCCATTCACCAGCTTTTCCCTCCATACTGTATAAATGGAGAATAGAACAGTAAGTTCTATAATTTATTGTACAATAAAAACAAGAGATAATTCAAGCTTTTAGTCCAGTGTCCAGAACTGCAGGCAGCGTTCCAGGTCTGATAAAGTGTGTGATACAAAACAGGGCTATACTGAGCTGCACCAAAAGCTGGGGCTTCTTTTTCTCTACATCATTATAGGGATAATGTTGTGCTAATTCACACAAAATTTCTGTAGACTTTAGCTTGTCTTACTAAAGAATCAAGACTTCTTCACACACACCATATATGCATAAGTGCGAGTACATGTATCCTGCCAGTACTCCTAACACCTTTTGGATTTTGTCCAATTTGAGTTAAAGAGGGCAGGGAGGTTATGGTATCAAAACCCTGACATGCCTACACATACTGTAGATAGACAGCTGGGTAGGAGGGAACAGATAATGTAATATAAGTTCAGCTCTGCTGATGTATCAGAGGATCCACGTGGGAGATGAGTTCCCCCGCTCCCAAAGAAAAACGAGATTCTCTGAGTTACATGAAGAGACACGAACTCCAGCTGAAGGTTTTTTAACCTCAGTTGTTGAATTCATTCTCCATTTCCATATCTAATCCTGGGGAATTCACACCACAGCTTTTCTATAATTCATTTTTAATAGTCAGTCATCTGTGACACAGAAACCCATTAAAACCTGGCTTCTTAAGTTTCTGTGTTTTGGGAACTGCTTGCTCCTAACAGTGCTTTCTTCATTATTCCTTGCATTTTTTCCTTCCTCCCAGATATTAGGAGCATGTGCTTAGTCAAATTCTCTCCTGTTTTCTTATCTTAAACTCTAATATAGCAGTTTATTATTAATAATTTCTAGTAACCTAAGAGTGGAAAGAAAATATTTTCAAGGTATATTGACATGGAACATCATAAATATGGGGCCAAAACCAGCAAGTAGGAATCTAAACCTTGATAGCACCAGAAATATAAGTAGATCTTTTGCTGAAATCTTCTAACTTTTAAAAATACCTCTTATGAGGCATTGCAGGCTTCACAAAGCCTACACATGCAAAGGCACAAATCCCATTTCTCTCATTTGTGCCTGATGTTGTTATTCCTGATGGAACAATGCAGCTTCCCTTCGTTGTACACTCATCCATGCATTGTATTGGAGAAAGCAAAGAGGAATTAATAGTGATCACCAACAGTGTGGCACTCGTGCTTGTAAGTACATTAAATTTTCTAAAACATTAACAACCATTATTTCAGGTGTTAGCCTGTCTGTGCTTCTTTGGGAAAACCTCCGGTTGGTAAAAACAGTCTAGACTTGATATGTTACCAAAGGCCACATCAGATCAATTCATGGCCAGAGAAAAGCTTGGCAAGGAAGCAGAGGGAACGATAACTAGTCTGAAATTCCAAATCCTGTGCTTTCAAAATAGGGCATTCCTCACCACTACCCTGTTGGCCAAACTATAGCAACTAGGGACACCATGGACAGTTTTAACAAATTTTTGCTAATATCAAAAAGTCTGCACACTGATGCTTGGAATATGCAAGATGGAAGACTTGGCTACCGGTGAGGGCAGAATGGAGAGAATAGCGGCGACAGGGACAGAGCATGGGAGGGCAATGCTCACGTATGTCCTTTAAACAGCACAGAGAGAGAGATGTTGTTGCATCAACAGGGTTCACTGCTACAAACCTGGTTGGCTTATGTGCTCTCTTTCTCCTGTGTTATGGTCAGGAGGAAATATAATTGCTCCTGTAACCTGTTACATTAGCTGTTACACCAGCTCTGTTTCAGACTTTTATCACTGGAATGGATGATAACTTGGTCTTACTTGTTGTAAGGCAAAGACATCTACAGATTTATTTTTCTAAACTTAAAGGAGTATTGGTTAAATTCCTGCCAAACTATCTAATTTGACAGAAGACTCCGAGCTGCTTCTCTGGAGCTATTTATTGAACATATATAAGTTTATACATGTTCCTTTTCCGGGTTAAGTATAGATGGCCCATGGACCTTGGTAAAGACTGGTGATAATTGTCTTTGGCAGGAATGGTGACACGTCATGCTACCGAGCCCCAGTTCATCCCTGCATACTATTGCCCTCCTTATCCAAGTGTTAGTTATATCCTTAGAGGCTACTTTCCTTAGAAGCTCTCAGCTTAGAGGCTGCTTTCCTTAGAGGCTGCTTCTCTTAGAGGCTGCTTCTCTGGAGCTAAGTTGTATCCTTCCCATTTACATGTCTCTATTAGCTGCAGAAATTGCAGTCAGGTACCACAAAAAAGCATTTCTTGCAAAATTTCAGTGCCTATGGCTACGGAGATGTTCCAGCACTATCTCAGTTCACAGCTCTGGGAAACCCAAAACAGCAGCCATGGCTATCTAAAGCAAGGCTTGGCTCTGATAAATCAGGATTAGAGTTCTTTCAGAGAACGACTCTGGTATTTGTAAATGATATCTCCACACCCATGGATTTGACCCAAAACGGTTCTGCAACGTGGCCAGTTTTTCAGCTAAATAGCTCAGCAGGGTGTGGAAGCCAGATCTGTGACCTTCCGCCTGCAGCCTGTGTCCACCTCCAGCAGAACAGGATACCAAAGCAACAGGAGTGAAAACCTCATTGTCACCCAGCCAGCAGATATAAAGTTATTTCAAAGCAAAAAGGCAGTTCTACAACTATATCCTAGACAATGAGCTACAACAGTAGTTTATTTGAATGAAGAACTTATTGTGAAATTTAATGCAGTAAATTACTTATTTTCTTTCAGATTGTTCAAACCTTTCAAACAGGAGCGTTTTCAGAAAGTCATGAAAGGTTTGTCCTTTGTAGCCAGAGCTGGACTTAACTAATTAGTCTGAGCAAAGGACACAGGGTCACTTGGAAGCCTGAATAAACAGCAAGGGGATGAATCAGGCATGCAGCAGGGCTGGCTACTTGGCTTACAGGAGAAGCTTGCTAGCCAGCAGAGACAGAAGAGCTGTGAAGCTACTCTGAGAGAGGGAGCTGCAGCCATTTCAGAGGACTTCTGTTTGCTCTTTGAGCTCAACATGACCAGCAATAGCAGGGATGAGCCACACGCAGCTTTTTAGCCCAGAACCTGGGCTCCATTACAGTACCTAAGTGCATCCTGCTAATAACTCTAACAGGTTTCTGTTTTTGTATGAACTTTGCCGACGTATCTGAATACTTTTGGTTTTTGGAGGACTTGAGAGATTTTTTTGAGATTCCTTCTACTTCATCATCAGGAACTCTGGGGAGTTGATCACCTGTAATTTTGAAACTGTTTCCCACTCCAAAGTGCCCCATTTCAGGTCCCTTCATGATAGCAGAGGCAAGGATGCAATCAGAGGCAGAGGTCCAACATTGGTAGACTTTTAGCATCAAATCATCTGAGCACATTCAGTGTCAGGATGGGCAAGGTGTTCTTAAAAATACACATACTGTCCTAGTAAGACAGGTACGTTCTAGTTCACAGATGGCAGATATTTCGGGCTCCTCTCTGGGCCAGAAGCAAGCACAAACAGATGTCCTGTCTCTTATGGAGAAAAGGTGGCTGGACAGACAATTGCTTTTATAGTTATATTTTGTGTATCACCAGTACAACAGTTTAAGACTGCTAGATAAACAGTAAATTGGTGGGACACTCTGGGACATCGGTACTATTTACATGAATGCAGTCATTCTTGGCAGTATCAGATGCATTCACCTGAGGGCAGCAAGGGCAATGAAAGTAAAGGAAGGAACAAAGGCAAGAGCTGGCAATTAGTTACAAATATTTATCTTTTGTGAGTTCATAAAGTCTTCTCCCCATCAAATCGTTAGAAAATTGGAATGTGTTTCATTTCCTTCATTGCATTAGAGCTGAGGATGAAATTAGCTTTATCAGTTGTACAGGCCAGCTTAAATTTCCTGCTACTGTGTGATCCTGCTTCTTTGCTTCTCATAAAGAAAAAGCAACTAAAGAAGTTCAAAATACTTTTAATGAATGAGACTAGTTGATACAGTAGATTTTTGGGGTTTTTTCTCCAAAAATATTGATGTTTCCTTCTTTTTTTAAGGCAAATGCTTTCCTTTTAAATATAGATATTTAGTAAAGGTATCTGTGGCCACATTTTCATCTTAGGAACTGGATGGTTTCTGTTTCAAAGGTATATTTTCTTTGTGTTTTTTAATCTTGTGAATTAGCAGCAAAAAAAGCCCAAAGCACAACATAATACATAGTTATCTTTTGGTTGCTTTTTCCTTTCTTTGCAATTCAATCTTTCAGCCTGGATAAAAAGTTCTGACATGGTGGTTTGAAAAAATAAAGTACAATAAAGGCAAAGTATCATTATGCTGAACAGACACGGTAAACACTCCAGGGGTCTAGAAAAGTAGACCCCCTGTGAAAAAGTGAAGCTCAGAAAAATTTGTCTGTAACTGTTGTACTCCTATTAGCACCGAGCAACATAACATATGTTTCCATAATTGCCGCTGTGCAGCAGCAACATTTAGATGTGGGCTACATTTAACTGCTAGAGCTGCCTTAGCTGTGGCCCTTGTAGGAGAGGCTGCGCGGGCAGTACAGTCCCAGTTGAGCTGGGACCAGTTCATTTTACATGAGCAGCCTGAGGAAGAGCTACAAAAAGGGGTGTCTGAGAAAAGGAGGCAGGTGAATGTTTGAGGAAGTATGGCTTTGCCTCAGGGGTTATGAGACCGGATAGTCACAAGCTGGGACACTTTCAAGATGTGATCCCTGATCACGTTTGTGATGTCTACATATACAATATATATACTATGATGTCTTTTCTGGACATTTTTTAGTTTCTAACTAGCATTCCTGCATTATACTTATGACAGATAACAAAGTAGATAATTGATTCTTCTTTGCTTTTGAAGCAAAAAGAGTTTATTCATCTTATTGTAAGTGTAACGTTTCCCTTGGGGTTCGATTCAGTGGCAGTATTAGCAGTATCCTTTTACTACCTAACCAGGTTTAACTCAGCTACAAACTGTACCAAGGTTACTACAGATCTTCTTTGGCATCTCATACTTTTTCTTTTACTGCAGTTTTGCTCTGTTGCCTTTTTCTGTGAAATACCATCTTATATTTGGATGGATTTTCCAGATATTTGGGGGCAGACAGGGTTGAGGACTTTTTTTAAACATTACTAGGAATACATTAAATTATTTAAGATATTCTATATCTACAATACCTACTGCTATATCTTGTTTTATTTTCAAGAAGCCTTTCATCCTTTGTCCTTTCCCTACAACTTCTTTTTTAAAGTTTTCTTCCTCTTCAGTCTTTAAAAGCACAGTGGTCTGGTGCGGAGTCAAAATACTGGCAAATCGCACCACCACCACCTGTGGTGGTACTCAAAAAGCATGTTTTGAAGAGTCCCTGAATTAAAATTTTTAGACTTTGGGTATAACAGAAGATTCACCACACAAGGCTATAACTTAGAGAGGCTGAACACCGTCCTGGGGGATTTTTTTTAGGTCACTTCCTACCTAAATTTTTCCATAATTCTGTCATTTAGTGCATTACTCAGAAAACTGATAATAGAACACAGGACTGCTTGGGGAAACAGACTTTGTCAAACTATCCTTTTTTCTTTTTTTAAAGGGGCTATGAAATGGATGAATATGGGGTCGAGTGTAAACATTATACACTTGGACATTTCTTAGGCACTTTACCTGATACAACACAATATTTTGACTAGGGAACTAGAACAATATAGCAACGGCATTGCACATATGAAATAGATTGCAAAACAGCCAATAAATCTCAGCTGTATGTGAGCAAAGAATACTCAGTAAGTGAGTGTGTTTCAAGAGAAATTCTGCAAGGATCAGTTTTTGACTCCATAGTGCTTAAAATTCTTCATCCATGACTTTAAAGAAAACATAAATCATCAATAAAAAGGCAAAGAAAAGATTCTATTTTGCCTATACCTTAAAGCTGTGAATAATTCAAGCAGAATGTTTAAAAACCTTGGAGTGGGTTAGCAAAGAGCTGAAAGAACCATTAGAGAGTTGGAAAATATGCCATCAAGTGAAAAACTCAGGAAATGCAATGCCGTTAATAACTCAGATTTAGGAGGTGACTTAAGGACACCATATAGGGAACAAAACTTCAGTAAAAGGTGTCCTCAATGCAGCCAGCAGAAGTCTAACAGCACCTAATGATAGAAACCTGCAGACAGAAAAATCAGACTAGAAACAAGCTGGTTTTCTGGTACATCTCCATCCTTCTCATTTGGTAACATTTTGTAAGGGATTTTTTTCTCCTTGGCAATTTTTTGAGTAATAAAGGACTGGTTTTGTAAGGGAATCCATAAATTAATTCAGGAAATTCTGTATCTTTTGATATGTAGAAGCCTCAAAAAAGAACTTGGATGTTTAATTCCAAAAGTGATGTCTAGACAGCATGTTCAATGGCTGCCCAACCTTACACATGCTTCAGCTTGCTTGACATTTTGCTGCTCCCTTGGTGCCTGCAGTTCTGCATGGTGGACCAGGTTTTTTCCAGCCTGTGGAGCTTGGCATTCACCTCCTGCCTTGGCCCCAGGGGGATCTGGTAAGGAGAAAGACCTGATAATTATGTTTAACATACCACCAGTTTGGACAGGGCTGAGCAGGCTGGTGCCCAGCTCATGCACAAGTTCTCTGAAGCCATTCAGCCACCTGAGTCCCCCTGTGTGCTCTTACAACACACCCAGCACAAACCGGCAGAAATCTGCTGCTCACAAAATGCAGAAGTGGCTCCTAGTGTCTTTTGCAGGAGAGTCTGAGGTGCAGTTGTGGCTTGGCTGTTGCTAACCGCTGTTTGCACAGAGGCCTGGAGCATCTGCCCTGGAAGTGTGCTCGAGTGTGAGCACAGGGTGACCAGCACAAGGACTCACAGAGAGCCGGCAGACCTGCTGCCCTTTCTCAGCTCCCAAGGTCCTCTGCACAGCCCTGGCAGCAAGGACCAGATGTCTTGTCTTATGGGTGTTGGAACAGGACTGGCAACAAAGGGAATTAACATCTACATTTTCTTATGCACTTCATGAAGCACCAAGTTTTCCCAGGGCCATTGCCACAAACCTAGGTGTTGCAGGGCCAAGCTTTCAGGAGTCAAATATTTTTTAAGGTGATGATTTTTTTAAGAAACCACCAAAACCTCTGAACACATGCTTAACTTGAAGACCACGAGTAATCTCCTTTAAATCTAAGTTCAGTGCAGGCTTTGGTGCCTCCTATTATCTCCTCAAGATGGTTCACAAGTCAGACTTAACTGGGGGTCAGCATCATAGCTGTACCATAGGCAAAAGAAAAGATGCTTCCAGTATGCAACATTTAATCAACGCCAGACTGGTTCATAATAGCCACAGTTCTCTGTATTAATTAATACACATTACCATAATAGCCTTTTAACAGAACATATTTCAGCTGGGTCATTCAGAGGCAGGCAAGTTTCACTAATCATATTTTTTGTATTAACTTTTTTTTAAATACAGACCAGCATATGTGTTTCAGTACTACTTTTTTGTTGATACTTGCTACAAGACAGTCTGCTTCCTTTTTAAAGTAGTGATATCATCAACTAATTTCATTAAAGATGAAATCAGGGTAAATCTCAAGTCAGGAGCCACAGCAATGACAGATCAGTCAGGCAGGTATTTCTGCTGCAAATGATACCGCAAAAGCACCCAGGGATCTGGCTGGATTCATTACCGTTTGGTTGCTTGGCATCTGAATCACCAAAATGTAAATGTTGATGTCATTTTCTTTTTTTAATCTTTGATCTACATGGTTCTGTACAAACACTGTTAGGTCAAGAGTCAGACTGCCTAAATTCTGCCAAAGTTGTAGTTCAGATGAAATTTGGGTGCCTATTTTGAGCACAACACAGACATTGCCTAAGAGTCATGAAGAACCTTGTTATTTCACTTAAGATCCAGACATGGGTGAAAATTCAAACACATTGCTACGTTTAGAATATTTTTCATTGCGCAAGGACTGATTTAGAGCTAGCAACTTCCATGCTTTCTGGATCATGTTGTAAGACCTAAGTTCAGCTCCATGTGTATGTGATCTCAATTTTGTCCCAAGAACTGAGTAAAAAAACATTGTCTTGGATTCTGAAGGAGAGTTGAATTTAAGCATGGCATGGCTTAAATTACCAAGGGAAATGCTGAAAATGCAATTTTACTGTCCACATGTTGAAAGTAACAGCAAAAGTAAAACCTGTGAATATACTTGGCAGAGTGGCAATCCCAGGACAATTTTTCAGCTAGTTAAAGCAGGTGAGTGCTGTCTGCAGATGAATTCAGTATGTATTTTATCAACAGCATATAACTTCATTAAGTCCTGTCTCTGATGATATCATATATAAATTTTTTTTCACCGCTAAACATTGTCCAGTCTGGACAGTAGTCACAAGCTACCACACAATTCTTCTGAGGAAAACAAAGAAAGGATGTAACCTATATATAAGGCAAATGCTTGCTTTGCAGGTACCAGCTGCAAGAGTTCTCATTTTCTTCTTCCAAAATATTTTAAACAGTCACATAGAGTTTTCAAGAGAATTTCAGTAGGAAAAACTTTGTTAATGGCAACATCTGGACTTCAATAAACAAAACTTTTGCCTTTTGCCCAGTTCTCTCATCCACTGGAGGTGACTTTAGCTGCTATCCATGGCAAGCAGAAAGATGGAAGTGTGCAGTGGTACAGAGACAGCAAACCAAAAAGGGATGAACCCAGGCTGTATATTGTCTGGCCATGCATACCAGTGACTTATTTGTCTTTTTCAGATGCCTTAAGAACATGAAATGATTCTTAGAATTAAGTACAGAGCCAGCCAAGATCCTAATCAAACATCTGGAAATAAAACACAGCAAAATCAACACAGAAGTGTGGGAGAAAAGTAAGTGCACGCTCTTTACAAATTCATAGTCCTTCAAACCCTTTGATCTGTTTTGGTTCCCCTGTTTTTATATATATAATGAAGTTCACAAACCATGAACTGTTGTTGTGGTTTAACCTGGCAGGCAGCTGAACACCACACAGCCACTTGCTCACTGCCCCCCAGTGGGATGGGGGAGAGAATCAGAAGAGTAAAAGTGAGAAAACTCCTGGGTTGAGATAAAGACAGTTTAATAGGTAAAGCAAAAGACGCGCACACAAGCAAATCAAAATGAGGAATTCATTCACTGCTTCCCATTGGCAGGCATGTGTTCAGCCATCTCCAGGAAAGCAGGGCTCCATCATGCATAACGGTTATTTGGGAAGACAAACACCATCACTCCCAGCGTCCCTCCCTTCCTTCTTCTTCCCCCAGCTTTATATGCTGAGCACGACGTCATATGGTGTGGGATAACCCTTTGGTCAGTTGGGGTCAGCTGTCCCAGCTGTGTCCCCTCCCAGCTTCTTCTGCACCCCCAGCCTACTTGCTGATGGGGTGGTGTGAGAAGCAGAAAAGACCTTGACTCTGTGTAACCGCTGCTCAGCAGTACCTAAAACATCCTTCTATTATCAACACTGTTTTCAGCACAAATCCAAAACATAGCCTCATACCAGCTACTATGAAGAAAATTAACCCTGTCCCAGCCAAAATCAGCACAATGGTGAACAGAACCGTGCAATTCATCTGTCATTGGTCCATCACTAACACTCAGGTAACACCTTTTTACCACAAGTGAGAAATATACACTTTGTCATTACATCTGTGTTTGAATCGTTACTGAATTTGTTTTTAACCAGCAGCATGTTCCTGGAATTATGGAAGCTGAAGGGAAAGGATCCATGTAAGAAAACAGTATGGGTTTTCAAAAAATCTCTTTCTTCATTTCTTTTTAGAGGCTATGTAATGTAACGTGTACAAATTAGAATCCTCCTGGAGAAGTTGGCAGCTCACGGCTTGGATGGGCGTACACTTTGCTGGGTGAGAAACTGGCTGGATGGCCGAGCCCAGAGAGTGGTGGTGAATGGAGTGAAATCCAGTTGGCGGCCGGTCACAAGCGGTGTTCTCCAGGGCTCAGTTCTGGGGCCGGTTTTGTTCAACGTCTTCATCAATGATCTGGATGAGGGGATTGAGTGCACCCTCAGCAAGTTTGCAGATGA